>VXAB01013089.1:190544-201448 GCA_013399175.1 Odontophorus gujanensis | reverse complement strand
ACCATAAATTTTTGCCCTTTTCCCTTTTATTTTGAAGCAGTTTTATTCATTTGAAAAAAAATCCTTTTTTTTTTTTTTGGTCCATTTGAAAATATTTGATTCAGTGGTACAGGGGGATCACCTAGAATTACTTTTTGAGTAAAGAGGACTATGTAAGAAGTTTTTCTGTTGAAGGATTTCTGAAAAAGTAAAAATATCAGTTTTGGCTAGAAGCTAAAATGTTTTTGTAGAGAAAGAAATCACTAACGTATTTTGATTGTACTGCCATTTTATTCAGTCCAAAATTGTTTTCACTGATCCCTAGATTTTTTTTTTTTTTGACCACTTATTCTTAGTGAGAATGAAAAAAAAACCTTCAGACTCTTAAAATCCCTCATTAAATGGTACTTCCATCCTATGCTCAACTCTTGTGATTTAATCCAACAGACAACTAAGCACCACATAGCCATTTTCTCAATCCCCTCCTGGTGGGGAGAGAATTGGAAATAAAATAGAACTCTTGGGTTGCAATTAAAAACTGAAAAGGAAAATAGAAACAAAAATGCAATTATAACAATATTTACATGTAGGTCACTCCAAAAACAATGCCTTATATTTGTTTCTATGGAAACTATAAAAGGTACAAAGAGCACAATAACATTATTTGCTAAAGCACATTCTCAGCTATGAAACACTGTTTTTCAACATAGTCACCACCATTAGCTATGCATTTTTGCCAGTGATTAACAAGAGTCTGCATGCAACACTTGCAAAAATCTACATTGCCATCCAGAACATGACTCGTCTTTCACATCTCTATTAACATTGCTGAAACACACATCACCCACTAACTCTCTGTGCTCACATCCACTTTTTTTTTTTTTTTAACAAGAGTCTGCATGCAACACTTGCAAAAATCTACATTGCCATCCAGAACATGCCTCGTCTTTCACATCTCTATTAACATTGCTGAAACACACATCACCCACTAACGCTCTGTGCTCACATCCACTTTTTTTTTTTTTTTAACAAGAGTCTGCATGCAACACTTGCAAAAATCTACATTGCCATCCAGAACATGCCTCGTCTTTCACATCTCTATTAACATTGCTGAAACACACATCACCCACTAACGCTCTGTGCTCACATCCACTTTTTTTTTTTTTTTAACAAGAGTCTGCATGCAACACTTGCAAAAATCTACATTGCCATCCAGAACATGCCTCGTCTTTCACATCTCTATTAACATTGCTGAAACACACATCACCCACTAACGCTCTGTGCTCACATCCACTTTTTTTTTTTTTTTAACAAGAGTCTGCATGCAACACTTGCAAAAATCTACATTGCCATCCAGAACATGCCTCGTCTTTCACATCTCTATTAACATTGCTGAAACACACATCACCCACTAACGCTCTGTGCTCACATCCACTTTTTTTTTTTTTTTAACAAGAGTCTGCATGCAACACTTGCAAAAATCTACATTGCCATCCAGAACATGCCTCGTCTTTCACATCTCTATTAACATTGCTGAAACACACATCACCCACTAACGCTCTGTGCTCACATCCACTTTTTTTTTTTTTTTAACAAGAGTCTGCATGCAACACTTGCAAAAATCTACATTGCCATCCAGAACATGCCTCGTCTTTCACATCTCTATTAACATTGCTGAAACACACATCACCCACTAACGCTCTGTGCTCACATCCACTTTTTTTTTTTTTTTAACAAGAGTCTGCATGCAACACTTGCAAAAATCTACATTGCCATCCAGAACATGCCTCGTCTTTCACATCTCTATTAACATTGCTGAAACACACATCACCCACTAACGCTCTGTGCTCACATCCACTTTTTTTTTTTTTTTAACAAGAGTCTGCATGCAACACTTGCAAAAATCTACATTGCCATCCAGAACATGCCTCGTCTTTCACATCTCTATTAACATTGCTGAAACACACATCACCCACTAACGCTCTGTGCTCACATCCACTTTTTTTTTTTTTTTAACAAGAGTCTGCATGCAACACTTGCAAAAATCTACATTGCCATCCAGAACATGCCTCGTCTTTCACATCTCTATTAACATTGCTGAAACACACATCACCCACTAACGCTCTGTGCTCACATCCACTTTTTTTTTTTTTTTAACAAGAGTCTGCATGCAACACTTGCAAAAATCTACATTGCCATCCAGAACATGCCTCGTCTTTCACATCTCTATTAACATTGCTGAAACACACATCACCCACTAACGCTCTGTGCTCACATCCACTTTTTTTTTTTTTTTAACAAGAGTCTGCATGCAACACTTGCAAAAATCTACATTGCCATCCAGAACATGCCTCGTCTTTCACATCTCTATTAACATTGCTGAAACACACATCACCCACTAACGCTCTGTGCTCACATCCACTTTTTTTTTTTTTTTAACAAGAGTCTGCATGCAACACTTGCAAAAATCTACATTGCCATCCAGAACATGCCTCGTCTTTCACATCTCTATTAACATTGCTGAAACACACATCACCCACTAACGCTCTGTGCTCACATCCACTTTTTTTTTTTTTTTAACAAGAGTCTGCATGCAACACTTGCAAAAATCTACATTGCCATCCAGAACATGCCTCGTCTTTCACATCTCTATTAACATTGCTGAAACACACATCACCCACTAACGCTCTGTGCTCACATCCACTATTTGTTCTCCATAAACATTCAGCAATCATTAATGAATGTCAATTGGTACTATTTTTCCACATGGAGGAATTCAGCTCCACACCTTTGCTTAATATGCATTTCCATGTCAAATGACATTTTGTCAGAATGCTTCTGCCATTGTGGGCCAGTAATTATTCACCATCAACTCGCACTCAGCTAGCAACAGAACTGCTTGTTAACCCACACCCTACTAGCAACACAACATGTTACCTTCCATCAACCAATGCCAAGCCAATCTCCCAAGCAGTGACCTCTCCCCTAGTCAACATCCCACAGCTTTATCACCTTCTTCATGTTATGTGGTATGGAATAACCTCTTATCTACTTCAGACCAGCTGTACTGGCTTCACTCTACCAAAAGATGCTGCACCATAAAGGCAGTGGCTCTTCCCTACTGATTTGGTTTTAGGTATGCTCTCATCATTCAGCAGTAACTAAAGCATTTCAGTAACTAAAGCATTGGGTGTGCTATTCACATTGTGTCGGTTGAAGCTAGAACACCAATTCCTGTATTACTATCAATCTTAAACAGCAACTCATCATGCTCTAGGTGTTCTGTTGACAGTGATTGAACAGTACAAGTAGTCACAGACAAGGGGATTATTTCCCACATTATACCACAGTGGAGTAAGAATCAGTACAAAAGAGGAAGGCTAGACCTTCTTTTCTTTCTCCCTGTTGAGATGTTTTTGCTGTTCACACCTTCATGATACAGTTTCTAAGAGAGAAAATGTGCTAGTATTGGTGCAGCTCCTTTGTCCTTTCATTGTTCTTCATCCATTGTGTGTCAGCTTTTGCATATCTTCATCTATGTAATGTGAAGGAACGTTGAATTTGAGATATATGATACTTTGTCAAGTGAATTATTTGATCTTCACTTCCTACCTAGGCAAGATTAACCTCTCACTGTAGGAAGGAATTAATCTACTTTTTCTCTAGACTATGGTGCTTCTGCCTTGCTACATTACTTCATTAAATTCATGTTCTTAGGTAAGTATAAAATCCCATGTGAATAATTCCTTGAAATTTCCTTGAAATCTAGTGGTAAAATATCTGAGTTATATGCATTTTTAAATGAGTAATGGCATCAGTGAAACTAAAGAGCATTAAACTATTCATTCCTGAACAGGGAGTTGATCCATGTCTTAATTTTTCTATGATGATGAGGCAAATAACTTTTTAAAATGACAATAAGATTGTGATCAAATAATTTTGTTATATTTTCATAAATTTCTTAATTTCTATTGTGTTACTTTATAACTGCTAAACATGCACATTGGCTTCATGCACACTTGAAACAACATCTGTACATATGTTACAGTATTATATTGTGATTTCTTCAACTGATATTTATATTACGGATCTGAGAGTCTTGCATCCTGGTTTCAGTCACAAATATTTGAATATGAAGCAAAGTTGAAACTATAATCCGTGATGATCAAAAAAACCCAAAATCTAAGGATAAATTTTGAAATTATTTTCAGTCTGTATGTGTTGCTTTGAAAGCTTCAGAAACATTATTTTTGATATTAGAAGATGTTTCATAGTTCCTTTTAGTGTTTACCTAAATTCAGAAGGATTCTTTAGACATTAGAGTTTTCTAAATAACAGTGACAATTTTTCCTCTTCACTGTTCACACTTTAAAAAGACATGCACAGTGATATTTATTAGTTTTGCTCTGAATTAAGGTACTTTTGTACCGTGCATAATCAGCAAACCTCTAGCTCCACATAAAATGGAAAGGTAGAGATCAGATTGCAGCTGCATCTTCTAGCAGTTTTTTTTATATTTTAAGATGAAGGTTCATTATAGTCAGTTCCTCATATTAAAGTCATTAGATATTTATGTGCAGTGTCATTATCTTTGTTGCTGAACAGAGATTATTCTGAACAGTTTTGCTTGCTTTTGAGTGAATGCAATTTTGTCCATGTTTTAATTCTGTTTGCACTTGAAGTCCATATGCCTGTTCAGCTTTTTCTGCCTTCCTACACTTTCATCATTTTTTCTTTCATATTCTTCATTTTGCTAAAGTGGCTGACAAGAAATGGGGCTGTTTTTGTCAATACAGTGCACATGAGCACAGTTAATTCAAAGATTAATTGTCTTGGGAAGCAGGCAAAAGTTGACATTTCTAGTTGCTTTTAAGTAAGCAGTCTGTAATTCCAGCTGCATGACTCCCCTCTCTCACCCTGTGCTGATTTGAATTTGGCACTAGAAGTCTAATTTGTAGAAACTGGGGTTTGGACTGTATAGAGCTAGTGGGACCTTGAATATTTAACACTCTGCATGCAGTGCCAGTCTATAACCTTACGCTCGGCTCAAAGATTTATTAAAGACTGTCATACTCACAACTCAGAATTGCTTAGCCACACTGAACAGCATTTTTTTACATGCAACTTGCAAGTTCTCCTAAAATAAACCTCAAATTCATAGAGCATGAAACATTTTTCTGTGGTAGTGTTTTTTGTTTTTTTTTCCTACCATTGCTTTATTATTTAATAATAAAATTTCATTTGAAGAGTTCTGATTCTTTCTGTTTGTTTTGTTAATCTGAGGTTGCTTTATGAGAACTGAAATGGCGTGTGAAAACCCTACATTTCTAATGACTTATAGAATTTTTTTTCTGCATCATCTTTTCTTCAATTCCTTTACTACAAGCAATTTCTCCCCTGTCACCCTGTTGTCTATGTGAGGACAGACTTTTGGCGTTGGTGATTTCTCTCCTGGAAGGCAGTGCTAGCTGGCAGAAAATTGCATTATTTCCTTCAGTCTCTATTTCTGTTCTGTTTCTCCATTTATACTGATAGTAAACAATCTTTTGCAATTTTTGCCTGTTTTCCTTCTTTTCTCTCCATCTGTTTTCACAGCATAGATTCTTCAGTGGGCTTAATGACCTTTTAATCATTGTGTAATCAGGTTGGTTAGGCGCAACATTCCTGAGAGCAAATGTGTAAATGTGAGTGGAGTGTAACAACTGCTGTTTGCAGAGTTCATGGTATGTCAAACATGACTGAATCAACAATGACTCACTGTGGCCCAGATACAAATGAAAAGCACCTCACAAGCAATAGTTCCCTTAATTACATTCTGACCAAAATTTGTTTCTTTATTCCCACTTCAGTTATCAATGGCCTTTGCAGTTATCTTCACATACACCACAGTGCTGTTCATAAAGATCCTTGGCATACTTTTGACCAGGTCAAGGTGCTCCAAACCAACTTTTCAGGAGTCATTGACTCACAACATGTAGTTTATCTTACATCTTCTTCCAGGGAAATATTCTTGTAGTTCATTCAACTGAGATGTTCATGAATCACTGTGAATGAACAGAAGTGCTATTTTTTTCTTCTTCATCACTGACTTTTGTTTGTCTTAGCAAATGACAGAGGATGAGTAGCTGTGATTCCTGTGACATCCTGAATATCAGATTCCTAATGTTTCTGGAGATTGTCATCAAACATATGAGGGATGTATCAGATGCCCTTGAATCTCCACTGATATACTGTTAGTTTTCATCTTCCTGACCTGAATTTCTAATTTTGATGTCACCGATATTGACAGAATATTGACACCTGACAGAGTAGCAACAATGACATAAATACTATATTTAACAAAGAAGTTTCATTATTTGTGCTAAAAATAATGATAAATTGGCATGAGTTGTAATATTAAAAAATAGAAAAAGTTAAATATTCTCATGAGCATTACTGGGCAAAGGGATCCAGAACTTGGAAACATCAAATTCTTTACTACTACTTAATGTCTACTGGCAACATTTCTTTTCTTAAGATAAAGAAGTCAGGGATTCTGTGGTTCATAAAGTAATGATCTTCCTTTCACTGTTTTGTTCATCAAATTCTTGTAATATGAAATTTGTTATTCCCTGTACATACGTGCTATTTCTAAAAACTCAACTAGTAAAGATATGTTAGCAATAGCTTTGCCAAAAATTCACTAATGTATATATAAATGGCATTCCCATAGTACCTCTAGGTCATAAATTTAGAATCTCAGATATTTTATCTGGATTTTATAAATATTGGAGTATTTTAATGCAGCACTGGTTGAGTTTTGTTTGGAATTCTTTAAATCCCAAGTGAGAATTATTGGATATTCAATTTTGGGGGCTGAGGAAATAAATGTAATTTAAAAGAAAAAGAAAAAAGAAGAGGAAAGCAAAGCAAAATACACATTTCCTGCCTGTAATGCACTGAACAGCAACTAAAATAAATAAATAAAAAGGAGTGTGTTTCAAACAACGTTTCTGATGTTTATGAATTTTCACGCTGATCATTAAAATAATTAAAAGACTTTAAATATGTCTGCATAAGCAATATTGTATTAAATAGTAGAAATATTTTTAATAAATACATAAAATTGTATGGTTTTTAATTTTTAGATTGTGTTGTCAAAAGAACTCAGAGCTTAAAGATTTTAAGGAGTTTTATCCACACAACATTGTAAATATACACAGATTTGTTAGAAAATATTATTTTTTATATATTACAACATATGAAAAACTATCAGTAATAACTAAAACTATCAGCTAGTTTCAAATACATATGGAATGAACTTTGTTCAAAACATAATTTTATAATGAAGAAGTCAAAACACCTGATGATAGCAGGAGAAGCAAGATTTACATGTAACATTATGGTTTTTGAACTTTACAATTTTATGTGAAAATTTTGGAATTTTGGAATACTACTTAAATACCACCTTTTAAAGAATGTAAACAAATTGTGTGGAAGACATGCAATATCTTATCCTTTCTACTGAATTTTGAGTGAAGAGATTTGATCAACTGAAGCATGTTCTTTTATTTGCCTTCTGGATCAGGTATTCATCATAATCAAAAAATCTGAATTGTTGAAAAGAATAGTCCTATGAGAAGTATTACAATTTGGTCTCAGTTTCAGTAAATCTATGGTCTGAAAAAGATGAATTAATGCCTTCAAATATAATTTAATGTAAACTGGATGTTCAGTGTCAAATATCCACTGGATTTTCAAAGAATTAGTTGTGACAGTTTGTGGGACAGATTCTTAGCTTACATGGATTGATGAGAATATATTAACATCAGAAGAGTGACATTGATTTATGTTACCATTAAAATATGAACTGCACAGCTTTGGATTCTTCTTTTGCATTGCCTAACTCAGTTACAAATGTATTGAGATGTCTGTCTGTCACACAGTAAATTAAATAAAAGGGAACATGTTTGCATGTGTCTTTTCTATAGCAATTACAATGCTTTCACTTCCCAGAAGTGCCCAGTGAATTACAAGAATGTTTCTCTAGAGCACAATAAACAATATATAATATGACGGGAGACCGTATGTTCTAGCTACATACTAGGTATCAAATTAACCACAAATGCCAATCTGTAACTAGCTGTAGAAATTAAGAATTAAGCATATATAATGACAAGATACAGAAGAGTCTCTTTCATTCATATTTAGTTGTATACTACCAAAAGTCCACTCGCTTCTCTAACACAGCTCTTACCATTACCGTCAGTTTAAAGAATGAACGGCACTTTCCCTCAGTGCAACAAAACCCTTTCCTCTTCTTTCTGCTCAACAAACAATGCAAATTTTATTTGCCAAAGTAGCAGACCCCAACACTTCTGAGCTTTTGAACTTTTTTTCATGGTGATGATTACATTTGTAAGTCATGCCATGTGAATTCTACATGCTATCTATAAATCCCTGTGTGGGGGAATTAAAAAAAAAAAAAAAGAAAAAAAGGAAAAAAAAGAAAAAAGAAAAAAAATAAATTGATCCCTTTACTCCTCCTGAAAAATCCAAACTATCCATTTTATTACAAACATGAAAGCTTTCATAACATGCTGAGCAGACAGAGCCACAATTTGTCACATGTGCCTGCTTCTGAATATACCTGCTGTGAGCATGACAGATTGAAGCTGTTCTGTAGTGCACAGAGGGTGACACAGCTCCTGGGGAGCATTCTACCATTTACATCAGGAACAGGGTACCCAGAGTTAGGATTTGTGTATCATGGGTATTTAGCAAATACTTAATGATTGAGAAATATGAATAGGAGTCATCTGATCTTCACTGACCAGGAGTCATTTCTTTGTTACATCAAAATGTTCTGCTTCTGTTCTTTGGAAAATATAGTCTTGAATAAAAATCAGAAAATAAAGAAAAAAAAAAAAAGAAACAGCTCTTTTTTAATAGAAAAAATTGGTTGAATGGCTTGATTAGTTCTCTTCTTTCTCCTTAATTTCTGTAGTCCTTGTAGTCATAGAAGGATGAGGACAAAACTGTTCTTCATAACCTATACAATTTAAAGCATTTGTTCTGAGGACACATATTTTGTTGGCAAAAGAGAAACTTTGTGAAGGCACCATCAATATTTACAGTTTTTTCCAATCATTTTTCATGTCATTCATGCAAAACTCTGTTAAGTAGCAAGAGTGAGCTATTATACTCATGAGAAAGTACAGAAAAGTGAGATGGTAAAAAAAACAGGCTGAAACTGGTTTTCAAACTGCTAGCAGAGATTATCCATTTTCACCTACTTATTCAGAAACAGAGTATCAGAATCTGTGCAAAGAAAAATAGTTTGTTAAACAATCAGACCACAAAATTGAGGTGTTTATCAAAATTCAGTACACAGTTTCAAGTTATCTGTGAGCCAAATAAGTAGATTTGTGTTTTCTGTATTGTAACCAAAACTTCTGCAGAAATTCTATGGGTAATGCAAGCTCAGAGACTGAAAGAACAGCATTGCATAATGTATACAAAATGTATGCATGCTTGTATCTGAGCCAAGAGGATTAAATATGATGCAAGATTTGTAGCAGTAGATCTATCCTTCTACAAGAGCAAAACAAACACGTAGCTATATTAATGCAAATTTATCTTTGTTCATCTGAGAAAGATTGAAGGAGGAACACAAAATACCACCTCTTTCGTCTTGGAAGAACTCCTATCTGACAGTAACTATAAAGGAGAGAGGCTGACTTAAACCAAATCCACAGAGAGGAAGGGATTTCTTACGTGGAATATTAAAGGTTATGTTTCATTCTGCTACAGAAGTATTTCTTAACTGAGGAGAACATGAGTAAAGGTGGCCTGTTGAGATTTGACATGACAACCATTGTCATCTTTTAGAGGTATAGCTTATAGAACAGATGTCCATTTATAGAACAGTACAAAATCTTTAATGCTTTAGGAAAGCAGAGCTTTTTTAAAACTGCATTTCTCAAGGGAGTCTTTTTTTTTTTTTAGCAGAAATAAAAAGCTTCCATATTCTATGTCTGCAGCTTCTGCTGTACAATGCAGACTCGTTCCCTCCCTTGCTGTGATTGTGCTTTAGCAAGTCACAAATTTATAGTCATATGATTTCCTAGCAAGAAAAGAAGAACAATAAATAAATAACAAAATTTTGCTTTTTAATGATTGTGGATTTTGAAAAAGGTAATAATTGACTTCAAGAAGGACAGAAAGTTGCTTGCCAGATCACCAAGTCACTTTTATCGCTGTTTGAATCCTTGCATGATTTTTAAAGAAACAATATGCAATAACATTAAATAAATATTACAATAATATAAGTTTGGATGGTTAACTTACACTGGGGACCAGAATAATCTTAAATGCTACTTACAGGTAAGTTTTTACTTGTTCTATTTATCTTCTAATATAATAATACAAATATGATCTTATTTCAACATTACTCCTTGTGATTAATTTTCTTTTTATTTCCTAAGTTTATCTGAGATGAATGATTCCAAACTACTGGGTATCCTAAATACTGAACATTTCTGATGTCTGAAAGATTTATTTATTTCTTCCATTTCTGAAGGAGTAATTAGGTAGGAGTTCATATGTCAACCTCTCTTTGACCTTATTTAATAATTTGCTTATTCTTCTTCAAATTTATAACAAGAAAATTGTTCATAAATCCTCATATGGACTTTTATACCCATCTGAATTATGGCCTATATTGTAGAATAACTGAAGTTTAATCATGTTCTTTGCTATGTTGTGTTTAAGTTTATCATCTTACAAGAACAACATGGTGTTTACTCCATGCAGGTGGGATCTACCACACTCTTCCTGTTTAAGAAATCACCCTGAGAGAGTTAATAATGACAAATATATATATTAGCAGAAGATTTTAAAGAATTAAATAAAAAATTTCAAATTTCAAAAGAAGAGAGAGGAGA
>VXAB01013089.1:145919-190501 GCA_013399175.1 Odontophorus gujanensis | reverse complement strand
GAGAAGAGAAGAGAAGAGAAGAGAAGAGAAGAGAAGAGAAGAGAAGAGAAGAGAAGAGAAGAGAAGAGAAGAGAAGAGAAGAGAAGAGAAGAGGAGAAGAGGAGAAGAAGAGAAGAAGAGAAGAAGAGGAGATGTACAGACCAAGCTTTATTTAATGAAATTTAGTTTTTGAGCCTGACTCAGTAATAGACCAGCCTACATAAAAATAGAAGACAATCTATCATTCAGTTGTAAAAATGATTGTGTAGCATGAAACTGTATTATTAACAACAACAAAAAAAATAAAGATTAATAATCAATAATGAAACATTACTAATGTATTTATATAAATCAAATACATTAAAAATGTGCACTGTGACATTCTGCAGGCCTAGGTATTGAAAAAGCTGTGTGAAAGCCTGTGAAAACCTCTATATCCAATATTACTATGAGTCTGTAAGTTCACAGGCAGCACCAAGTTGGGAGGGATTGTAGTTCTGCTGGAGGATAACAAGGCACTACAGAGGGATCTGGATAGACTGGATCAATTTGCCAAGGTAAACTGTACGAGTTTCAGTAGGGCCAAGTGTCTGATCCTGCATTTTGATCACATACACATACACAGTGACATATACTTAGGAACGTATTTATATAGTGCATATGCATAGTAGGTATATATGTACTGAACTGCGCTGAAAAGACAAGTGTAATCCTCAGCACGTTACTAGCCACACATGTCAAAGAAATATACTTTCTCAGCCTTTGGTATTTTAACTGCAGGCTAGTTATGTTTAGAAAGGCTAGACTTTATACAGTGTGGCCCAGTGGAGGGCCACAAAGGCAATACAGAGCCTGGACCACATCTCTTATGAGGAAAGGCTGAGAGACCTGGGTCTGTTCAGCCTTGAGAAAAGAAGACTCAGAGTGAATCTGATCCACATCTATAAATACCTAAGAAGTAGGAAGCAAAGGAACAAGGCTNTGTGCACCCTTGAAAAAAGAAGACTCAGAGTGAATCTGATCCACATCTATAAATACCTAAGAAGTAGGAAGCAAAGGAACAAGGCTGGTCTCTTTTCAGCAGTGTACGGAGACAGGACAAGGGGAAATGGCCACAAATTGATGCATAAGAGGTTCCACACAAATGTGATTGGGAACTTCTTCACAGTGGGGGTGACGGAGCACTGGAACAGATGGCTCAGAGTTTGTAGAGTCTCATTCTCTGGAGATGTTCAAGGCCCACCTGGATGCCTACCTGTGCAACCTGGGCTAGGGAGCTGCTTTGGCAGGTAGTTTGGACTAGACGATCTCTAGAGGTCCCTTTCAGCCCCTACAATTCTGTGATTCTGGGTGATATACACAAGTCTTCTCAAAATGCATGTAAGTATTGATGCTTGTTGGAATTCCATTTCAGCATAACAAAAGCACTTTTGGGACTGTTTAGAGATGTCTACCCTTCAGAATCAAGACATCCGGAAAGATTATAAATATAATGCACAATCACAAAATATTCTACAAGATGCATTTTTAACTGCATAGATAGTGTATAGATGAATTTGTTCATTGATAACTCCTGTGTCCTTTATTTTTGTTTTTTTTTTTTTTATATAGATAGCATTCCTTTCATATATCTAGTTGCTGAAGACTCCAGCAAACATAGAGTTCTTAGTAATGCAGTCTTACAATTAATTGGCAATTGTTAAAGAAACTGATTTCTCTTTGATGTGAATGGAGAAGAAAATGTAATCAAATAACACCATATGGACAACAGAGAAATTTGGATCAAACAGAAAAAGATGGTGACTAACAACAAGTGATAAGTTATTGTTATTCTGGAAAGTGGACAAAAATTCACTCCTGTGTCTAAAGATGTTGGAGGCGGTGAGTCTTGAGTAAGAAAACTGTAATTAATAACATAGAAGGAATACCAGGACACGATTGTTTAAACCACTTCAAACACAGACAAAACCAATTAACATTTCTACTTCTATATCTCAGAAGTGTTCTAAGTTTTGCCATATGAAATATCAGTACTGTTTTTAGAAATTATTACAAAACACTAGATATTGAAAATCTAGTAGTGTCAGTCATTATCAGCAACAACAACAACAAAAATCAAAGAAGATAGCTTGTTACTTTGTAAAATTCATTTTGGATATATTAGAAGAACTGATTCAGTCTAACGACAGCTGCCAATCAAGTAATATTTTATGTATCTTAGTTCCTTGCTATTAAAAACAATCAAGGTTACCATGGAAACTGCAGTTTTACTACATGGTCCTTTTGAGGTAATTCAGCTACAGAACATGGTATTAAAGAAATCTTTCAGAGTGCTGTGTACTTCCAAATTTCTTAATATGTTGAATGAAAATATTTTAACTCACAATGTATTAGTGTGTATTTTGTTTTTACTTTTAGGAACAGCCAATAAAGACAGTATTTATGTATGCATAAAATCTCATTCAGTTCACATTCCCCAATAGCAAATGAAACAAGTGAAAAAAATCACCCTTTAAAGTCATGATGAAAATTTACTTATTTCAGTTCACAATGTGTAAAATTGTTGCATTTTATGTATACTTCTACTTTGTTTATAATTTCATTCAATCTAACTATATAATTGTTTAAATTATACATTTTTGAAAGATCCCATGTGATTATACATTTTTATTCAATTTTTTATTACTGTACAATTATTTTCAGGCATGAAAAGGAACAAATAATGCTGTTTTTTTGGTTTGGGAAAAATTGGGAAAATAATTTCTGCTCTTTATAGTAAGAATATATTCACAAACATCAATAGTAGCTAAAGCTTGATTCTTTCAGGTATATAAATTATTAGTATATGCCATTATCCCCATTAATGTCATAATCTTACAATTATATGCCATAATGAGTAATCCAGACAAAAGTTAAATTGCTACTCAAGCAGAGATGAAAACTCTTAGGAAAAAAAGACACCTACCACAACAATTTGATAATGTGTCCCACAGAGGTAAAAGTATTTCCTCTGCTCTCAACTGGATCTCAGATTTTGTTGTGAGAGTCTACGAGACTCAATGGACAGAAGAAATGAAAATCATTAAGTACAGATTTGTAAAACTGGATGTGATGCTTACGTTGCAATAGGTTGCTCATCTCGAATATTTTTAAATTCAAAATCCATTATTTTACTAATTTGTTGGAAGAATGACCACCCAGTTTAGTAAGCTGAATTCTCAGATTCTTCCAACTACATCTAAACAGACAAGTGAACAAATAAATATGTATTTTAAAAAGCCTGAATAATCAGACACACTGAGAATACACAGATAAGTCTTGAAAGAATAGAAAATCTGAAGAAGCACTTGCAAAATCAACACATTAATAGCAAGTTCTGGCTGAATATTTCTGTTCCCTTCTTTTCAAATCTGCAGACATGCTGTCACTTTTTCCCCCAAGGAGCTTATGTTCTTACTCTCCAGTGTATTGCATACAATAACTTGTCCCATAGGGCATTACAGTTTTCTCATAAACACATCATTTATACTTCAGTGAGAGTGGCATTTGCTTCCATTATAATTCTGCCTTTATTATATGCAATAGTTATTTATTGGATGTTAGTATTAAATAGATGGCAGTAAAAATGCATAGTAGTCATTCCATTAGAGTTGCTGTATGAAGCAAATGTTGCCGAATAAAGAAAGCAAGAGTTTGCCTTTTTGTACATCATAGATGTGGTGACAGAATAGTAGTAAATATGAGAATTTTTATTTTTCAAAAAATCCTATTTCATGCATTGCTACAGGTTAAAAGAGGATGGTACTCATCACAAGATAGGCTCAACAGCCTCAGGACAGGCTGTTCTCTGGATATCAGAGTAAGATGCTCATGTTTCAGCTTTTCCTCCATATCTACGTATTTAGACCTCACGTACATAACCATCCAAGCAGAAGATTGAACAGTGATTTGCAAGACAACTTAAAGAAATCCATAATGCTACCAGAGGAATGTAGGGTTCAATGATCCCATTTACAGCAGAGTGTCAGAGAGAAACTGGTGACCAGAGCAAAATCCTCAATTCCAGTATGATCTTCTGTAAGCTGTGTCAAAGCTCAAAGCAATGGTTGTGTCAGGAGGGAAAGAAAGGAGCACAGTACTTGCTCATAAGAGCCTTCTCATGCATCACTGTCAAGCAGCCTGTAGAGAAAAAGAAGCAAATCTTCACTGTGAAATTGCTTCTCAGAATCAACCAGCAGCAGCAGCAGTGCAGTCTGCTGCTTTTGTAGAAATGGTGTCAGCTGAGGGAACAGGGGTATATCTATGAAAACAATGACTTACTGAACCCATTTAAACAATATCCATGGAGCGTTAGTAAACGAGCCACTAAGCATAAAGACGGAGTACATTAAGCAACTGTGGAGATGAGGCATGAGAGAGAGCGAGAAAGAGTGCTTTGGAAGAACAAACAGTTTGGTCAGTTGTTCTTTTTGCCTGATTGCATAGTAAGTGGCTGTGGCTTGGCTGGTGCAGTTTAGAGGACCTGTGTTGGTTATTATTCAGCACACACTGCAAACCAGTGAGAAACATACCTCAAGAAAGGCATCCATCTGCCTTTAGGGAGAAGATTACACTCTAAATGATGAATAAGAAATTGTTGAAAACTGTCCACTCTAAAGGATAAAAGTAATGTTTGAGTACCACAAAAGGTATGTAGGTTCCTCCAAAAGTAATGCTTCCTATTTATTTTCATGGAAACTACAACAAAGAGCACAATAACCCTATTTGATAGAGCAAATTCTCAGGTACGAAACGCTGTTTTTCAACATAGGCATTAAATTACCTATGCAAATTTTTCCAGAGATGAACAAAAATCTGCATGCGGCACTACTAAAAAGCAGTAGTGGAGGTGACAGACTACCTCTCTTGCAACTGCTGAAATTCAACACCTAATGCCTCACCATACCCACATACATTTTTTTGTCTCCATAAGTGCACAGCAACTGTCCATGAATGTTAATGGATGCCATTTATTCCTCATGACAGAATTCAATGAGACAACTTTGCTTCACATATACTCCCATGTCAGATGCCACTTTGTCAGACTGCCCCTCTGCTGCCATCTGTAACACAGCAATAAAATGTAATGGATTATTGTTGGGAAAGTTCAATCTCTACTGCTGTACCTCCAACATCTCCCTCTGATATTATGAGCCAACATAATAAAATAAGAGGCACTACTTTTGAAGCAACACTCATTATGAAGTCTTTAAAGTGTGGGCAAAGATATTTGAAATTATAGTTTTCCACGTAGAAGTAGTGCAGATGCAGGAGTGGATTGCCAGTAGAAAAGCAGTTAGTGAAAATAGGAAGAAAAAGACAAAGTTACCAAAATTGGGACTGGGAAAATTGCCTTCTCTTGCTGGGTCTGACGCATATCTCCTGTCTGACATTAGGCAAATCCCTGAGAAATCTACAATAGTGACAAGCTGAAATTTCAACAGATGGGAATAACTTAGAGCAGAAGGAGAGAAGTACAGGATACAGTGTGTCTGTGGCATACAACTGATTTTATATCAAAATTCTTTGCTATATAGAGGTTCATTTTAACTGAAACATCTTCTTGTAGAAATTAATCCCACAATGTAGAGAAAAGTTACTGTTTGTTCTTTTTTCTTGTTAAAAAAAGAAGTTACTTTTTAGAAAAAAACTTTTTTCTCAATTAAAATGTGAAGTCAAATAATTTCATAGAAAAAAACTCAATTTTATCAGTCATGACCTCATGGTCTTCTTGTATCTTCCTTTCCTTATCTCTCCTCCTCCTTTTCTCCTATCTTTGATCTCCAGGCTAAAGGCACGCTGAACATTTGTGAATGGAGAAGTCTTCCTTTCTTTCATGTCTGTATGAAAAATAATGGATCATGAATATGAGGGTGACATTTTCATAGAGCAAGAGACAAGAGAGCAGTTACCAGCTTCGGCACAAGGGACTTTTGCTGTGATTTGTAGTTTCTCACAGGCCTTTGCGCATCATAACTTTAGACAGAAAATCTACATTATAAATACAGAAATACTGTGCAAAAAAGATGGCAGAAAATGGTGGACAAACAGCAATCAAACTGATAACTAACTTCCTCTAGCACCTTTAGAATTTGGCTATGAGTTAAATACATATTTAGGTTTTAAGCAGAAAGATAGGCACAGCTATTTCGTTGTTAATACTTATTTAGCCTTTGAACTTTAATAATGGAAATGACTGAGAAAATGGAGTGCAGCAGACAAAAAAAGTGATTCTATGTTTGAGTACCTCCAGGATCAAGATAAAATACATGGAATAGAATAACACAGTCCATCCAGTATTTTTCATTGGCAGAGAAATAAAATCATTTTCTACAAACATCTGCTGCATCAGCAAGCAAAAGTGCAATAGTTTTATGCTTTATCTAATAGTAAATCCCAGCAGAAATTTTCTTATGCTGCGAGAGTTAATATTACTATCACCACACAAAGCAATATCAGTAAGCAAGGAGCAGAATCCAGAGTCATGCCAAACCTTTGCCAGTTCTTGGGCAGCAATATTTGATCAATTGCACTGAGGGACGTCGGTTCCCCTCTCAAGGTGAGCCATACCTCAACATATGGAGGAATGCTTATACATATGTATATATAACTGTGGACCAGATTATGATTATCTGAAAAAACTACTGTGGCCACCACAGAATGGATCAGAATATTTTAAGAGCTTAACAAACTACACACAAGACATTTTACTTGAATTATAAAAGGGTGCAAGGACTCATCTAGAAATATAATATTGGAACGGAAACATTCCACATGTGAAAATATTTCCTTATACACAGATTTCTGGAAGCAGAATTCTGAACTAATCTTAGCTTAGACCTCTGTCCCAGAAAAGCTCCACAGTAAGGGATAAATTATGACAAAAATATCTACCCCTTTCTCTCTCTCCTTAAAACAGCCAAAAAGGCCCATCTGCTGTCTTTCGTTGAAGAACACTTAGCCAGCTGAGAGTGGAATATTTGCATTCATCATTGTGTATGATATTGTTCACATATTTACACTGCAGTCAAAATTGAATACAAGAAATGCAGGAGTCCTAGCCATCTTTAATGTTATCTACATAAGAGGGTGTAAAAGTGGTGCTTGAAAGAGCAGAACTCTAGGGAGGATGGGACTGGAAAGTTATCCATGAGTATAAGTGAATTGGCTTACTGTACCAATCAAGCATGCTGGCAATGAGGACCACCTGCCAGAATAATCTCTCTCTGAGACTCACTTAAGAAACTAAATCACCTGCTTAAAGTTTTATTTAAGAGAAATGGCCCAGAAAAACAAACAGAGTGCAGCTTGTCAGCAGGTCCTCAGGGGACGGGTCATTTGTTGCTTGTCCAACTTGCCAGAGGAAGAGCACTGCATTTTCACTTAGCCTGAAAGACTGAATTTTGCACTGAGTAGATAGTCCCTCCTTCTCATGCATGTATGCACACATAGACACAAACACAAAGTTGCTTATAGAATGTGCCAAAATAATTATGGTTTTGGTCAAGGATACATTCGGTGTGGAATAACAGTCTCTGTTGTGATGGCTAACCAAAAGTTATCTCTAGTACGCTGAAGTATGTGAAGCAGGAAGTGAAGTATTCTGTAATTTTGGTTGCTTAATTTTGTACTCTTTTGAATGAAATTTATGCAGACCAACTTTTCAATATCACTGTATTTAGTATGATACCATTTACATGTTCTGAGAAATATATTGAATTTTGCTCTGTCAATTGCAGGTACACAACATGGAATGGTTCCTGTTCCTGAAAAGTCAGGAAGATAATGAGGTATTACAAAAAAGTATGATTAGTTCAATTTTATACGTAGTTAGCTGAAGACAGAAACTTGGGCATCTCACCTCAATCAACAATAGAATTTGTAGCCCTGCAGGGACATAATCATTTTTAGTTACAGTTCAATACTGCAGGAAAGATTGCTCTTTCTTTATATTGTTGTTAGATAATAGTTCACTTTAGTTCACCTGAAGTACTGTGTCCAGATCTGGGCTCTCTGGTACAAAAAAAGACCGGGATCTCCTTGAAAGAGTCCAGCACCGGGCCACCAAGATGATAAAGGGTGTAGAACACCTCCCTTATAAGGAAAGGGTGGGAGACCTGGGTCTGTTCAGTCTTGAGAAAAGAAGACTCAGAGTGAATCTGATCCACGTCTATAAATATCTAAGGAGCAGGAGGCAAAGGGATGAGGCTGGACTCTTCTCAGCAGTGTGTGGTGATAGGATGAGGAGAAATGGCCACAAACTGAGGCATAGGAAGTTCTGCACAAATGTGATTGGGAACTTCTTCACAGTGAGGGTGATGGAGCACTGGCACAGGCTGCACAGAGAGGTGGTGGAGTCTCCTTCTCTGGAGATGTTCCAGACCCACCTGGACACCTACCTGGGCAACCTGGGCTAGGGAGTTGCTTTGGCAGGGGGATTGGGCTAGATGATCTCTAGAGGTCCCTTCTAACCCCTACAGTCTGTGATTCTGTGATTAGGTACTAGTCTGAAACCACATAAAAAAAAAACAAAATTAGTAGTCACTCAGAAATTAAAAGTTCAAGTAACTTCCTTTTATTCTAATGTAAGCAATAAACATTTGCGTATAATATACGCCTAAAATATTGGGGTGCAGAGTTCCCGCACTGTGTTTTGCCTTAAATTTTCCATGTCCTCATTCCAAGTTGTCTCAGCAAAAATTCTGTGTATCACTTAGCACTTGTACTGAGAGCTCACTGAAAACAATCTTTGAGCATTGTGTTGTGCCCTATACAGACCTATTTAAAAGCACTCACTTCATTCTGTCATCCTCAGTCGCAGTGAATTTTGTACCATGAATACCTTCTTTATTTCTAATGTGGTTTTGCATCCTGCAAGATTGAAAATCAGAAGAAATGGAATTAATATCCTTGGGCCACGCTAATTCCAGGATAGGTGATTTTTCTTTCTCCCACCAGTCCTCCTGGGTCAAAGTAGCATAAGTAAAAACTTTTTCCCTCCAGAATTTATTTGCCAGTGCAGTGATATTTAGGGGTAAGCATATCGGGATGACTTTAAAATAAATTGCAACATTCTTTGTTTGGGAACGAATAGAAGATGTGCACTTAGGTCTTGACTGAATTTTTCTGTATATTTGAGACTCCTCTTTGGGAGCTTTGATTGATAAGGAATGTAATGATAAGTTTTTTGCTCAAAATATGTTGTCTTCTACGTCACAGAGGTGAGTAGAATGGAGATGCTTATTCTTTAATGAGATATTTAAATTGCCATCATTGTTTTCTTTGTTTTCTTTCCATCCTTTTTTTCCTCCAACATGAAATAAAATAAATAAACCGACTCCATTAAAATTCCATTTGCTAGCTGAAATGAGAATAATATTGTGATGTAACATGTTATTTACAAAGATCTCTGGGTGGCCACAGTAGAATTGCAATGTAACCACCAATTAAAATTAGTGCTGTATACCCTCTAAAGAATAATAATAAAAAAAAAACCTAAAAGGAAAAGAGGTCAGACAAATAGATCTAACAAAAATTTCACCACTGTAATCCTAGGTGGTTAATATAAAATAATGTTACCGTGTCAAACACATTTAGGTGCTCTGAATACATGAAAGATTATTCTGAAATTTTTAAGTTGCCATTTTTAAAGTGTAACTTCCATCATTTTCTACTAACGTGAAGTTCATAGTCCATGACAAATAGAGCATTCCCTAAGAGAAAGAACACTACATACAAGATACGTAAGTATGTGAGCGGACATGTACATACCACACAGAGGAAAAAAAGAAAAAGAAAAAAAAAGCCAACTTTGGTGTTGGCTAAAACTGATAGCAGTGTACACACTCTTCAATGTCCAGAGAAATTATGTCAAGTGTAACTCAGTGAGCTGTGATAGTTCATGCATAGTGATCTTCAGAAAGCAAGCAGTAATTTTGCTGATTTTCAAGAAAAGCCCAGGACCTTCTCAAAATAAAATACTATCATTATTACAAGAAGTGCAAAATGATAGCCCAGCCTCATGGGTGGTTCTTTGTGGTTGTTTTTGGCTTTTGTTGGAGGGAGAGGTGTGTGAGTGTTAACCAGAATTTTCTGAGGAGGCAGCCACCCAGAACTTCTGGCCAAGCCAAGAGAAGCTGAGAGTGTTCAGAGCCTGGAAAAGTCTATCCTTTTCCTTGTTTGCTAGTGCTTTAGTAGTACAAATTCACTATCAGTGTTATAAATATACTATATAAATAATGATCAGTAATAATAACCACACTTATTCTGTATTTGTACATGATACACAATTAACAATAAATAAGTCTTTCAAAATCTTTTGTTTTTATTTGCCAGGGTTAGTTTTAAAATTACAAGGCTTCTGCTGCAGACATCTGCTGGAAAAGTGACCATTAGGATCACAGAAAAGGGAAATTTTCTGTCTTTATTGTCTATGTAAAAGAAGAATACAGCTGATGGTACAAAAGATATCCACTATAAAATTCTTAGGGCCCCTAGATGGCAGTCAATGGAGGCATTAGAATTGACTTGTCCCTTCAGCTTCAGAAAATGTATAGCAGGAATGCCTTTGTGAATCCCTCCTGGAATACTATACTAGTGATTCCTTAATTCCATGTATTGAAAGTAGCTTATTTCTTTCACTTTGTTTTGTGTTTTTGTGAATACCTACCTGATCATCACTCCTATTAACATTTGTATAAATCTGCATGATAAAATGCATGTCTCCTGTATGCTAGAACATATGTTTGTAAACAAATTAATTGCAGCAAAGCAAATTACAGGATTCAAAGGAACTGATGTTGTACGGGATGATCATATTTACCATGTCTTCTCACACAGAAGATGGACACTGGAGCACAGACTGTCGATCTATATGAATTCAATGGTCATCCCTCTGAGAAGAGTGGGTCTCTGGACCTGCAGACAAGAAGATAGGGACTCTGATAGAGCAACTCTAACTACAAGCACCCAGAGAAGGGACTTTCTCTCCATCACACCACTCAGACACACCTAAGTCTTAGTGTCTTTATTCTGAATTGATTCTTGAACTAGATTTCCCTCCTTCTGAATAACTGTGGAAATAATTTTAAGTCCTCCACATTCTTGTACATTAGAGATGTGAATTCCACCTTAACTGTACGTGACCAAAAAAGCATGTTTACAGGCCTGAGGTGGATTTTTAGGGTCACTATAAAAAGAAATGCAGAATTGGATTGTCTTTACTCACTGCTATTCATATGAATAAAGAAATTCCTTTGTCACATAAAACTTAATCTTTAACTGAAGTACTGATTCTGAATCTTTTAAATTGGACTATGCTATAAAACATTTTAGGGTATTAGAATTTGTCTCTCTTTCTCATCACTTTTATACGGAATAAGCTGTTGTGATCAAGTTCAAACTTCTGCTAAGCATAAAATGTGATGTGATATTTAAGCTGAATAATAGCAATTTAATTTTCAGTGTTTCTGGAAAAGATTCCAATGAGTTTCATATGTTCTGTGAGTTATCAGAAAAGTAGGCTTATTTAAAATGAGTATCTTTGCTTTGGATCTGAAAATAATCCTTTTCATTTGTTAGTTTGTATGAAAATTAGACTCTTTCATTTAACTTCTGGCCTGTTGGGCTGAGTGCCTTGTAATAAGCTCGAATATCCTTGAGCCAGATTCCAAGGTCCTTTTCAAAGATCCTGCTCAAAATATTTTAATCAATTTAGTACTTTTAAATTGCAGCAGTAGAAATTTGTCAGAGTTAAGATCAAGTGAAAATGGCAGGAATTTAAGCATCTGGGCTCGGCCTTGCTCCTATGCTGAAATAATTGATTCAGCTGGGAGCAGGACTGAATAACTGTTAAAAGTTAACAGTAAAACAAGGCAGCTATAGTTAAAGGCAAAAATGAGGGGTTCTTCTTTAACACAGGAAATAAATAAACTACATTTAATTCTCCTATTTAATCAAATATATTTGTTTCATTTGCTGCAATGAAAATACAATTATTAAATGTATTGAATCTTTATTTAGGTAGATTTTCTTCAGGATTCATCTCCTGTACACTGCTTTTCTTTTAACATCTTATGAATAAATATAGCCTGTTATTAGGGTTGATTCAAATGGATCTCAATGTGGTCCATACTCAGGGAAAGGACGGAAACATACTGAATATGAAAACACATATTCTTAAGTGCCATGATGTATTCAGATGATTTTCTGGGGAAAGATCTTGCTTTTGTTTTAGTCTATCAAAAGACCTTTTTCCTAATCAGGTGAAAAAAAAAATAAGAATACTATAACCATTTTTTTTTCCATATATAGTTATGTGTGATTTCTATTACAAGATCTATAGGAAAATTAGTTCAGTTAGTAATTTACCAGTTCTATCCTGGAAAGATGCACTTCAATTTTCCTAACCACTCTTCTATTCCCACTACTGGTATAAGCAGGGGTCTGTTGTTCAGAAACAATCAGCATTTCTTTCATCCTATTATATTTTATTGGTGGGACTTAAATACCTTGACAGGTCATGGTTTAGTTTCTCTGGGTGAGATTAATCTACTGTTAGCCATCTTGTCAGACATCTAATCTGAACTGACTAATTTAGATTTAGGCTTCTCCTAGTCTATTGAGAGAGACTCTTCAGAAACTCTTGACCCTAAAATTTGTATTTAGAATAATGAAAGTATACTGTTCTCTGGGATGGATACCTTTTTATTTTCATTTGAGACAGAGGACGCCCAAATGATTGTCTTAGACTCTGTGGTTAACTATTAAACAATTAGCTACCTGTGGCTAATTGGACTAGCTCTGCCCTAATACCCATTTATGGAATAGGAGCAGTACATAAAAATCTCGCAATGTATTTAAGGTTCATCAGAAGAAATACTTTCATCAGCGAGAGAAAATCTCATGAAGCATATTAAATTTTTGAGACACACCAGTGGAAGGAAAATAATTTCTGAAGGGTCAGAGCCTGATCCCCAGTCACTTTATAGAATACGTCATTCTTCTCTCATGACAGGCATAAACTTGTTGAAATAACATTAGGATATTGACATTCAGTCAGACCTGTTTGGCAGACTTTTCTGGCTTAATAAAAAAAGGTTTTTTTTTCCCTTAAATCTGAAAAACTGTTTACCTCATGTTAAAATGCATATTTCATTATGTTATGCTGAAAGCTGCACATTAATAAACTACCATTAGTAGCTATGGTACTAAAATGCAATTATTATCTATCCAATTTTCTCAAATCCTAAGGTTCATATCAAAAATAAAATTCATCTCCAATACTTAAAAATTATTTTGCAGACCCAGTTTAATGCAGTCCTCACTCTAAAAGAGTAAGCTTAACTATAGATGAAAAGGTGCTTTTACTACTACTCATTCTGCCAGTTCTGTAAATAGGAATACAGCTTTTAAGAACTAAGGACAGTACTAATACCATTAATGAAAGCAAGGTACACTCTTAAAACAGCCAGTGAAAGACATTTTAATCAGACGTTATTTTTAGAAACTGGGAAAGTTTTTCCTGTTTTCTTTCTTTTTTTTTTTTTAATTATTGTTTTTGTTTTTCTAGGAGGTGGGATAATACCAGATTCTATCACACTCACCTGTATTGCTTTATATTACAGTATATCAGATTTATTGTTTGTCTGAAAGAAAGAAACAAAACAAAAACCATTCCACTTACATAATCCTGTCATCATAATGAAATAACTAATATAATGAAAATTTGAAAAATTATTGTGATCTATAAAATTCAAATCTTGACAGGTTATTTGATTTGATTTAATAAAATGGAAAATGAAACTGAATACAGAGATCTTCAACAAAGTATTTGCAGTTTTGACTAATTACAAAACTTGTTTATAAACAAAACCGGAGAAAATTAAATGCAAATTTTTCTTTCATATGCCAAGCAAGTTTTTTTTTTTTTAAGTATTAAAAGTGGGGCTAGAATAGATGTTGGCATCTATTCCCTCTTATATTAACCATAACAGTCATAATTATTTTCATGAAATTAGCCAGATCTTTCTTAAAGTCAGTTAAGAATCTTTCCCTACCATCTTTTTTGAAAATTATTTGATCAGTATATATTTTTTTTTAACTTTGAGCTGCTTACAACAGTTTTAATGGTCATATCCAATGTCCTTACAAAATGAAAGGTAATATTTTCAGAAGTACATGGTCTAACTTTACTATTATTCTTATCAATATATCTATACCAATATACCAGTACCTTTTAGCTGTTATTTTCCTACATAGATGGTATTGCTTTATTTAATTCTGTATTCTAATTCATTTAAATTTCTTTCCCTGATGTAACCTGATGCAGCTAGCATACGAACCACTCAGAATTCCTTTTCCTTCAGCCCGCAGTTTAAATTTCTTCTTATCTCAATTTCCCAAATGCCAGTTCAGAAACCTCAACTTTACAAACGCTCAGAGGAACAGAAATAAGAGTCTTCCTTTCATGAATGGGAAGATCAGACATGGTCTAGTTCCTTTATTACAGCAGTTCTTCATCCTCAAAGCACCTCTCTCACCATCACAACCTCCAGCAAACCCATTCCAAAGAGCTCTCACAGGGAACCTGTATTCTGCATTAAAAATGTATTAACAATGTGGGATGTGGCTTTTGTATGTTGAAAGTAGGTCTGCAATGAAATTCCATTTGTGAAATCACCAACAGTTTGGGGCAGAGAAAATAGCAACTCAGTTTTAAGAATACTGCTATAGATTATGTTGTTCTAGAAGTGGAGGATGGAAGCACACAAAAGGTCACTGTAAGAATCCTGTAAACTTAAAATGAGATCAGCTGTCAGAGAGTAAGAATTAAAGCATCCAATGGTCTTAACTGACTTCTGTGTTTCTCCAAATGTGCTCGATCCTGAGCTGATGAGACTTTCTGAATTTTCCCTGGTTCACTTGAGTAGGGGATTTTGTTTAAGTTACTTCAAGGTTTTATTTGATGTCGAAGAAAGTGACTCAAAATCACAGAGAGAATATTATTTATACATCCAGAAATATTTTATAAAGACCTGAAATAGATTTGACAGTCCAGAGGAACACAGAATAGAAAGTCAGGAAGACGAAAAAGTAAGGAAGTCATGACTGGAGGAGCAGATTGTGCTTGTAGAAAATCACTGATACAAAACCAAAGGGCAGTCAGTGTAGGAGAGAACTTTGACTGAATATCTGTTTGGCAATTCTGAGCTGATACTTAGATTTTAATATAGATCACAATATGCAAAAGGTGGCTCAGAACCATACTGCTATTCTTCTGTCCTCTAGTGCAGACAATTATCTGAATTAATTAATACCAATCTACATTTAGTAAAGTGCTGCTGAGCCACGTTTCTGTAACAAATGTTACATAACAGAAAATAAAACATTGCCTTATCTGATATATGTGGAGCCTCATCTGTACATATTTGACCCCTATTTTACACAGTTGTGGCTCATTGATTCTCTCTTTTAAACTCTTGGACCGAGCACTCAGCAATCATTGGACCACCCATACATCTTTTGAGCTGATTCAGTCTATGAACTGTAACCCTGCAACAGGGCTGTAATGTTTCCACCACCTACAACGCTGGCTGCTTGTCATTATGACATATAACCCAGAAGATGTACTTAAGAACAAGTAACCTCAGGAGTGTTAACATGCCATCAGTCTTTTCAGCTAAAGGAAAGACAGGGCTCAAAACTATCCAAAAATGAATAAATGTGCAAGCTCATGTGCTATCCCAATAGTCACAGAAATTCAAGTTTGTAATCAAAACTGTCAGAGGAAGCAAGTAATCTATAAAAGATCTTAATGGTTCAAAAAAAAACTTCTATGAAAGACTGTACAGATAGGTGAGTCATTTTTCTTGATTGAACATGAAAGATATATATTCTTTTATATAAAATGCCTGCTATTGCTGTATGAATATGGTGGTGGACAAGCTTAAATTATAAATATTTTCCTTTTCCAAGATTTATTAGAAATACCGATGTGAACATAGACCAATTGCAATAGAGTATTCTGATTTAATATAATAGAGCTTTCTAAAAGGTCAGAAAGAACATTTTACATTGAAAATTAAAATATAGATAGCTCTAAAACAGGAGTTAGTGTTTATCCCACTTCAGTCTTGTTCTTAATGAATTTGTATTGAATCTTTTATAATATATCGAAGAGTCAACATGAAATAGTTCACAGAGTATTAAGTATATCAACAATATAAAGCTGGGTCAGATAATGGCAAAATTAAACAAAGACCAAAGGTAACAAATCTGCCTTCAATTAATGTAGTGAATTAATGAATGATCTCTATTACTCTACTCATGTTCATTAAACAAGTATAATGGGCTTCTGAATTGTCCATGTGAACCTAGAGTGTCTATTCAATCAAAATTACCTATGCTTACTGTCAATCCCTTGCTGATTATTCATTGTCAGAGGCATTCATAATGAGCCCTTTGGCACTGTCAGTTGCTTAGGCTCAAGCATGCATTGTTACTAGGGCAGTGCCTGTGAACACATTAAGTGAATAAACTCTCATTTTGTGCAGTTCTGTATGTGTATATTCACATACTAATGGCATACTGGTCCTTATTAGCTGCCTGTTGGGCTAACCAGATCTGCCAGCAGAAAAGTTCTTTGTTTAGAATATGTGTTATTTAAGTGTGTACTCCTACAGGAAGTAACAGTTGTGGGCTGAAAGACCAGGTGGCTTCTTTCAATACTCAAGTATGCTCTTTCTGCAGAAAGCAGGAAAATGGAAGCAGTATTTACATAAATCTGTGCCTCTGTGTTAGTAGCACCAAAATGTAGGCATTTTATCAGAAGTCAAAGACTTCTAGAAATATAAGCATCTTGTAAAGGAGGAATGGGATTGTGGCCCTTGGTAGCAATTAGATTCCTCCTTGTTTTCAGTAACTATTCAGTATGCTGTGTCCTGGAGTCCCATATCTGTTTTTTATATACTGTCTTAAAGGAAACAGAGCTGTCTTGCTCATATGTACTCAGTTTCTCATAAACCATGGAAGCAGAATCATTTTGCCTGCTTTACTTTTCTTTGATTGAATTAGCAAACACAGTTCAGCCCTTACCCTTATGTCTTTTCTTGCTATTTTCAAGATAAAACCAGTAAGTCTTTATCAGTAAAATATACAAGGTGGCCCTATAGCTTTTATTTAAGATAGATCTTTTTGCATTTTATTTTATGACAGGAATATTAGAGTGAGGTAAAAGCACTAAACTCTTGTTAAATGTTTCTGTAGAAAAGATGGTTGCATTTATTAGGATTAATAGACTACTTATGCTGAAAACTAAAATCCTCTTTTTATTCACATGCAGTATAGTGAGCAGGTAACTAAAATCCAATCTTCTTAATCCTCAGTGAAGCAGCTTTTTCCCTGACTTCAGCGACAGTTCAATTTCTGTTATGCTAACCATATGCTTCTGATTGATTATCAGTTATATTTAATTATTCAGAGTTACAGATGGCAATTTCGTGAAGCAAACTGCTGATCTCTGGAGGCCCTATGTGCTGATGCCACTGCCTCTGTAGTTACAACTCTTGAGTTTCTGAGGTTGAGAAAAACAGGTAATTTAACCACTTCTATAACCTGTATTGGTCTATCAAGACAGAAGAGAATGAGAAGATTCTGATAAGGTAATCTGAGAGCTAGAAGAGAGGATATTAAAATGAATGCTCTTAAATAACCTGTGTTATGGTGCCCTTCCTCAGTGAACAGCTGTGAGAAGGTACAGAAGACTTTCCTGGGAGGAGGAACAGGTTTCCAGTCCTTGCCGTCCGCTCTTCACTCACAAGAGTTTTGAGAAAATGCTCTAGAGGCTGTCCAGAAGTGTGACGGTCACCAGAATGTGAGGCTTTCAGTGATGATGTTGTCAGCTTTCTCAGCAGCCTCCAACATGACTGGTAATTGACGGGACCTCCCAAAGGGTGTTGTACCAAGCTGATCTAGGCCACATATGCATCACAACATAAGGGCAAGTGTTCCTTTGTGTTCAGCAATTTTCAGACTGAATTCTGAATCTCAGTGGAAGCAAGACAGGTACCATTTCTAGAGGCAAATTATTCCCTCTGAATTCTGCTTTTGTAGAAGATCATCACATTAATCATAGCCTTCAGAATCCTTTGTCTTTTGCTTCTTTGAATTTACTTCTGGCCTTCTTTGTACTTATGAATCATCATAAAATTGGTGGTTACCGTCCTTCATGGCATAGAAACTTAGGGAAAAAGATGATTAAAGAATGTCTTTCTAAGCCCCTATCTGTTATTATGAAACAAAATATTTATTTCCATATTAACAGATATCCTAATTGTGGAATAATATTCTTCTAGAAATAAGAAATTTAAACCTTCCTATAACACCACTCTTTCTCCATATCCATTGAGCTTCACCTTCAAGTTGTGACACATTTTTTCCTCCATCAAGTTTTTCCAGTTTTCAGCATGTGAAGAGTATTTGTAACAGTAGAAAATTAAGCCCTTGCTTCCACACCTATAGCATCTTTGAGGCCCATATGCAAGTAATTAGAACCCCAGTACTCAGTACTTGGTAGGCAAAGCAGCCTGGGTCAGACATTTTATTATCAGAGTGCGAAGTACACAAATGGCAAGTTGTCAACAAGTTTAATATGAGCCAGCAGTGTTCCCTGGAAGTCAAAGGGGCCAATGTGATGAACCTTATAGTATGTCAGACCCAACTATGTTAGGTGCTTGAGGGAAGAGATTGCCCCACTCTACTCAGTGCTGTGCGGCCTCACCTTGAGCACTATGTGCAGTTTTTAGCATTACAATATAGGAAGGACATAAAACTGTTAAAGAGAATCCAAAGGAGGGCTACAAAGATGGTGAATGTTGTAGAGAGCAAAAGGTGTGAGGAGCTGAAGTCTCTTGCTTTGTTCAGCCTAGAAAAGAGACTAAAATGAGGGTCATGTCAACCCACATCATCTTCTTGAGTGGAGAAAGGCAGGCGTTGATCTCATTTCTCAGGTGACTGATAGGAACTGAGGGAACAGCAAAAGAGGTTCAGGTTGGTTGTTAGGAAAAAATTTTTCACCTAGACTGTGGTCAGGTGCTGGAACAGTCTCTTCAAGGAAGTCATGGCACCAAGACTTGAACTGAAGAAAAATTTGGATACTGCTTTCAAATGAATGGTCTGTGTTTCGCTGTGTGGAGCCAGGAGTTGGAATTGATGATCTTTGTGGATCTCTTTCAATTTGGGATATTCTATAATTCTATGAAAATCAGAAAACTGGAGCACGAAACATATCTCCCTATCTCCAAATGTTACTGTTATAAAGAAATGTATTTTAGCATTTTTACCCCTTAGGGATTTTTGATGATGATTGCCACAGGGACAGTAGCAGAGAATCTGCTGGGGGTTTTTGTTGTTATTTTTCATGCTATTTTCTTGAGAAACGTCTTTTGTTTTCAATTCACCTAATAGTGCAGTACCAGCAGAATGCACTTAACAAATCATAGTGAATGTCTGCACCTTGCTATGTATCAAAGTCCCTTAATGTGCCAACAAAGTTCTCCAAGGTCAGAAAAGCAGTTTATCAACCTCTTATATCTCTTACAGCAGACAATAAATTTATTCTACTGTTGGAATCTATGAATATTTCAGATGCTCTATGAGATAAACACTATTGCTTAGGATGCTCTGCATGTCATTGTCAACTTGTACCAAAGGCTGTCAGTGCTCCACGCTCCATACTTTTAGATTACTCTGAGCTCAATAAAATGCAGTACTATATGGCTTACATTTTTCTATGTCCTTTAGCTCTTTGAAGTTTGTTTTCCAGCAAGCAGGTGATTATTAATGTATGTTTCCATTAAACAATAGATTGAAAAAATTAATGTTCTGAATAACTGTTTATTTCCCCACTTTAATTTCTAAGCAGGAAAAAATGTAACTTTAGAAACTGACAAATTTTGTCTTTTATATAACTCTTTATGGAGGTTTTATAGAATGCCTTAAAAACAAAATATAAGCCTTGACTATATTTACAGTGATTACTGAAATCCAAGAAACTTCCTTTTTCTCTTTAGCTTAAGCTAAAGTATTCATTTTAATATCTACTTCAAACTAGGTAAACTTAGAATAGTTTTTTGGAGACCTTTAAAATATTTAATGAAATATTTAATTCACTCATTATAAAATCTGAATTTTATCACATTTTAGATCAAGTAGTGCCCTAGTGAGACAAACTGCAATACTTTTGTATGATCTATGAGACAAGGAATGAGAAAAAAGTAGGAATTTTGAACTGTTAGCCTTGTAGAGGGACTTACAAAGCCAAATACAATTTTAGACTCCTTCTTGCACTTTCTCCTTGATTGTAACCTTCATATAGAACCGCAAGTAATATTACAGAATTAACTTTGTGACTTATGCTGAAATTTTAGTTTCTTCTGGGTGATGTCAACTTATACATACATGACTACTTGCCAAGAGACCTTAAACATAATTTTGAAACTTTAGTTGATCGAAATGTTCATCTTTTATGTATAGGAAAGGAAGACATTTTATACCTACCTGAGTCCATATTTATAGGGAATAAAAAGTAATTAAATTCAAAGTAAGGTTTACTATGTATTTTACCATATTCCTAAACAACCTTAGCCCCATTATATCTAAAATGATGCTTCTCATAGTAGTTTCCTCGAACAGTATAATCTGTTTCAAATATTTAAGACACGTTTTTGGGAGCACTTCAAATTAGAAAATATGTACATTTTTATTTTATGTGATATGAAGTAAGTATGTTAGCAGTGGTGATAAGCTCCTAAAAGAATGTGCATACATTTAATTTAAACAATCAGACATGCATAAGTAGTTGTACAAGCAGAAATAATATTTCATCTCCCATAGCAATTACAATAATGCCAACTTTTCAGTAAAAGTAAACGGTTGAAAGATGTCATTCTTTTTATTTCCTTTTCCTTTTTCGAGGCTAGAGATAATATTTTGGCCTCAAAGAGGAAAGTTAAATGGGAAGTGAATTCTCTCATCTATTCCTAAGCGTCCTCATCAATGAGATACTGCTTTGTGCAGAATTCCTCCATAGATCATTGCCATTTTAGTGGAATTTTCTTTTTCAACAGTGACAAAGCTAAAAACACAGTGGAATTGTTTTCTAGTTTTCTAGTCATTCTGATACTGATATAATATAAAGACTTCTTTAAAGGAGTTTGTTTATTTGTTTATGCACTCACTCATACTCATAAAAGAATAACTGCTCCCTCTTGTACAGCTAAATTGAATCACATCTTTAAAGATTTTGTTTGTTTCCCCAGATTGAACATATGGATGTGTTTCAGATAAACATTTTGTCAAGCTTTTAGCATTCATTATGCATGCTACTTATAAACTGTTTCTAGAAATATACATATATATGCACACACATATTCTCTGTGGTTTACAGTATGACACTTTCATTAAACATTAGAAAACAACTGAGAGGGAATTATCTAGAAGTTTATATTTCTTTCTTTGCTTCTACAGGAAAACTTAAAGGTCTGATTAGCAAAGTTACATTCTATTTACAGGAATAACAATTTATCTTATTTTAGCTTAAATCACTTTTCTATTCAAAAGTCCTCTTAAAAACTAACCTCCTTTGAGTCGACACATAGAGTATATAAAAAAAAATATGGATATTTTTGTTTGTATGTCTGTTTTGGTATCAAAATAAAATAATGTTAGCTGAAAAAATATTTACTAGAAAATATTAAAAATTTCTCTTAAAATGTTCCCCAAGATGTTTTTTTATTCTCTTGTATATAGAATCATAGAATGGTTTTGGTTGGATGGGACATTAAAGATTATCTAGTTCCAGTTCCCCAGCTATGATCATTGTCACCTTCCAATAGATCAGGCTGTTCAAAACTTCATCCAGTCTGCTTTTGAATACTTCCATGTGTGGAGCATCCATAATTTCTCTGGACAGTCTATTCCAGTGCCTCACCACCCTCACAGTGAATAATTTCTTCTTTATATCTAATACAAATCCACCGTCTTTTAGTTCAGAATTATTGCACCTTTGTATTAGCAGCTTCATTTGCCATTTTCTTCAGGACCTGCGGGTGTACTTCATTATTCCCATATGCCTGTGTAACTTGAGGTTCCTTAGATGGTCTTGAACATGATCTCCTACAGTGAACAGTTTTTCATTCTTGCAGTCTCTGCCTTTACCTATTCTTGCAGGGTCGGCAGTGTGGCCAGAGCAACTGCTGGTAAAGTCTGAGTCTATTTACCTGCCCTAGTTTTCACCCTTTGAAGGCTTCCTTGTTGTGTATGTACTGTTCTAATCATCTGAGAAGTCATAGCTAAAACTCACAAATTTAGATTAGCAATGTTGGTTTAAACAAATAGTTTGGTTTTGTAAATATTCCATTGGAATGAAAAACAAAACAGAACAAAAATAAAATAAAATAAAAACAACCCAAAATGTTTAATGAAAGAGCCTGCAGAGATGAAGTCTAACCTCAGATTTCTGAGACAGTAACTGTTTAAGCCATATAAATTCCTAATATATAGATTTAACAACCCAACTGCAGCATGCTGGATTTGATACATTGCAACCAACACAAAAGCAAAACTGATTCATCTTACTATACCCTCTTAAATCTTTGATAAGTTTTTAATACCTAAGAGAGACTGAAGGCCTCTCTTAGAGCAGTAGCTCCTAGTCAGCCAATGTGGACACACTCAAAGTGAGGTATTATGTACTACCAGTATTGGTGTACAAAATGTTTTTATAATTTTTACATAAAAAGGAAAGATTTTTCCCCCTTATTAATTAAAAAAAGCATTCTAATTAGAAAAAGAATAAATATTAATGCCCTGATTCTAACATTTCTGAAAGTTTCTTTGTCAACCTTCCCTACAGTGATTTCAGTTGATCGGATGAGTAAGTTTCTGGATGGATTTTTTTGCCTTTCTTAGAGTGGTGTTGTTCTTGAGCTATAGTAAAGGTGTGGACAATACTTTGTTACCTGTACTTTGGTGATATAAATGGGACAGATTTCACACCTGCTGTAATTTATCTGTTCAGGATAGTCTGGTGGTACACCATTAAATATGCTATATACTGTTAAATGAATATATGCAATATTTATGCTGCAAGCAGTGGTAATAAAATGAGTTAAAAATACTGAAATTTTGCACAGAAAGATGTTTTTAATATAATTTGGCCTTCTGCAGAATTATTTGACATCACACCTCCCCTCCCCAGACACACAGTTATTTTGTGATCTAATGTCACTATTTAAAATTAAACAAAAACAAACTAAAAAAAATGTTCAGAGAATGGATTTCCTATAGCAAGGAGGGTATCCCAGTAAACCATTTATTTACTTCAGCAGTTCAGTATCTACATATTTTTCTCTTTATTATGGTTATAAAGTAATGTGTCTTGCTATAAATGTAATCGTTACTGCAGACTATACCACTGACATTAGTTTTAATGATGTGAGACTCCAATAACTCCTAAAGAGTTTAAGATTAATGCAAAAGAACTTAACTTTGTGAGTCATGACTTAGTTTTATTAGTAACTCTGCAGTTTGATTTAGATTGGGAATGGAAGAGAGTATTATTTGCCCATAGAAATGAGAAGTTGTTCATTTTGTAATCATTCATAAGTAATATTTGTTTGGTTCTAATTTCTGTATGCAATAGGGAATCAAATGTCTGGGTGCAGATAGGTCAAAATTCTTGCAGGCTGCATAGTTTCTCTAGGGGGCACCCCTTCAAACTCTGGAGAGGAACTTTGTGGGATAATCCAGTCACCAGCTTCAGATACACACCTGCACTTTGAAAAACTCAAGCAAGTCTCAAGTTGCAGAGATAGAGACCCTATATATATATATATACATATTTTCTTTGTTGCTCCAGCACCACAAAATGGAGTGTACTGTTACATCTGATAAGGACTCTGTCAAGTTGAAGCCTGATAATTTCTTTGTACCTGTCTAACCACACCACTAGAAAAAATGCATTCCTTCTTCATCTTTTCAGGAAATAAGAATGCAACTGTCAGAAACTGAAGTAAGGAGCGAAGAGAAAAAATAGTCTTCATATTGGAACTGTCTGATGATAAAGCAGCTGAGATACTGACTAAAGTATATCATTTAATGTGAATAAACTTCTATACTGCGTGGCAGCAAACATATTAACCATCTTTAAAACTTCTGTTCTTCATGATGCCAGGAATTTCAGATAAGGAGAGATTTGACCCTCCATTATCAGCACAATTCTTACAGTCCTAAAAGCAGGGACGAGTATCATTTTTTCAGCATTCCTAGAGAGGTGCTTGTATTCTCATTTCGCTGCAGGGAACCTGAGGCATGGAGAAACCACTAGTGTAGTTACTAATTTTTCAGAGACAAACACTTTGTAAAATCTCTCATAGTTTTCACTTCTGCTGCTACTTTTTCCTCTTTCTGTTTCCTGGAAATGCTGTCAGGTCTCCGTTACACTCTGTAATTTGTTCTAAAAGGCAAAGTTCTCTAGTGGCTGTCACCTGGACAGGAAGATCTTTGCTTTTAGTAGAGATTTTCCCCATAATTTGGGAATTGGATTGGGGAACAAATAGTTATAATTTTGGAAATTTTCTATGATTAGCCACCACCAAGGCAGAGTTTTGTCTTCAACTTGAATTAATATTTCTTTCAGACTGAAGGGGAAAAATATGAATGTAACAGTGACCTATGCATTATATCCATAATTGCCAGTTTACTCTTATGTTGCAAATGTATTCTTCTTGTTTATCTGACATTCTGTTTTCCTTCTTTTCTGTTTGTTAGTTATGTTTAAATACTTGTGTGAATAAATCTTTTCTGCTTGTGTTGCCCATACCCAGCATTGCTTATAAATTAAAGTTAAGGAGAGCAAAGATCCCAGTTTTCTGGTTAGTAAACATATTCATTAAAAACAAAAATCAAGGCCTTGCACTGAAATCTACTTTTCCTCTGACACTTTCTAATATAAATTGAATTCTGTTTTTAAAGACCATGAATTTCAACTAACTTAAAGGATCTCAAAGAGAAAGTTGTTCCTACTCAGATTTTTACAATACAACTTTTATTAAAAGCCATATTGATTGTTTGTTTAATTGGTGTTTAAGTCATTGTCATGACCTAAAAGAGTTATCTTTTTTGACTACTGAAATTGTTTCCCACTTCACACACATTTATCAGAAATCAGACTTTGTTGACTGACTTAGTTATTCCTGTCAATCATGTGTCACATATGTATTTGTAAGGGTGTATTATGTAACAACCTCATAACAAATGTAATATTCTGTTCCCTATGTTGTTTCTTGCTTAAAAACAAACAAACACAAAAAAACCCTGCAGAAGGTAAAAACTGAAATAAACATGAAAAATGTCAGTATAAAATTCATATGAGTGAAAAAACCATGTACCGAATTATTTTGGGAAGCCACTGGTTTAGCAGACACAGATATTTTTAAACACTTAAAATTTAATGAAATGAGTTTGCAAATTAAAAATTCCTAGAAAGCAAAGCGCTTTGTATTCTTGTTTATTAATATGAATTTGTGATTTACCACAAGCAGTAAGTCCAACGAAAACTACCAACAGATAACAGGTCAGCTTTAAAATCTATAATATTTTTCAGACAGTACAGAATATTTTACAATGTTTATATTTAAAATTTAATTTAATAGCATATATTAGGATTCTTTAACGTACTCTGAAACAGAACCTAGTCCTATTTCATGAGGAAGGTAATAGCTGGCCAAAAGATTCTTGCTTCTTAAAAGTTATTACATAACCTCTACCTCATCTAAAAAAGACAGAAGGGAATAAAAAGTTTAGCGAACAAGTAAATTAAAACAGCATTGCACTAAAGTAAATGAGGGTCAAAGCACATTGGAGTTCAAGCCCTGTGAAGCAAGTCAGTGTAGTTTCAGTCTGAAAATTTGTTACATGGAAAATTTACAGATCTTCATGATAGAGTATAATATATAAATAAAAATCTCAAAAATTGTTACTCTGTTCATCTAACACAGGCACAACTTTCAGGATTTCCATGAAGAAAAATGGTCATTTCATGCTCTTAGTACAGGTAAAGCTAGTAAGAATAACCAATGGAAAGTGCTGTCTGTTTCATCATACAAGTACAATGTTTGATACTATGAATGAACCATATCGTGCCAAAAGAATAATTATTTTTCTGTTCTCTAAATCAACAGATTTTCTTTCCTCTTTATTTCAATGTCTATATTATGATAAACCATGATTCTGAAAATTTTTCTTTTCATGTAGTATTGAAAGAATACAGTTCTCTGGGTACATATGAGAAAAAAAGAGAATATGGTTTAGGACACAGTTTTATAAGTTATTTTTCAAAGGTTAACCTCAAAAACATACTAGAAATACAGCACAAAAACTCAGTAATGTGAATTTCTGCAAGAGGACAAAAGGAGAAGTAGAAGCTGTTCTTTGCTAAATCAGAAGTTATTAGTGAGATGCTGGTATTGCAAGCACTAGTGCTTTGTCCTCTACTATTTTTATTCATATAAATTGGATAATGCTTTTGAAAGCAAGATTTCCATGTGATTTTGAATTAGGAGGAACAGTAAATAATGAGGAACAATGTGGACAGTAACAGGACTAATAGATGACAAATGTAGTTCTGTGCAGCTTAATGCAGAATAATGAACCTGGTACTGAAGAGAAAAAAAATAAAAGGGAGAAAACATTTAACCATCTGCAAGCTCAAACACACACAATAGAACAAAAAACAAAAAGCACACACAATAAAAAGGTAAATTAAGTCGCAGTCTTGTCCTTTCCTAAAAAGAATTCTTCACAATGCTCTAGCCTCAAGATAAAATGAGGATGAGGAAACAGTTTAAAAGTTGTGTTAACTGTAAGGATAACACAGAAAAAGAGATAATGGTTATCACTCATAAGCAAAAAAATTTGATTTTTTGAAAATCTGTTATTGAATCCTCTGTTCATTTTGTCCTTCAGGGACTAAATGAGGCATGGATATGAAGTAAGCAGGAAAAAGCTAATGTATTGGCAATGACTATTGCAGGAGCTTGCACTATATTTTGCAGCCAAAACTACCACTATTTTCAAACAATTTCAATCCGTCTTTTGTTGTTTATCTTCAGTTAGCCTGGTAGCCATGGTTTCCAAAGGTATCCTGTCAGTACTGCCCTACTGGAAATTATTTTAGTGAGCATATGCAGTCTTAACATATTCTACTTCATGTCTACTTTTCAGAACTTAGATCACACAGGAGCAACAGTTTTCTATTGCATGAGTTTTTTCATATGCTTTTAAAAATCATTTGTATGAAAAGTTTTTATAACTAATCTTTTCAAGTTACTGCTATCATGTTAATGAGACCATTATACTTCAGTACTAGAAAAATCAGTGTTAATGTTTTTCTTTTTATTTTATTTTTTTCATCTTGGCAGTTTTCAGAAATAAGTGGCTGAAAGCATGTAATCTGGAAGCCACCTGGTGCATTAATATGACATTTCTCTAAAACATGAGGCAGTTTGGAAAACACCATTCAATTGTAAAATATGTTCTTTATCACAGACAACTATGATGTCGACATTCAAAGTTCTTCCAATGTAGCTTATTACTTTAGTTTGCGCTTGTGAATATTGCTTTTGATGTAGATATGATCATTCCATTTTATAAGGGATAATTCTTCCTCATTTAATTTCTATTCTTCTGAGAGTTATCCATTTTATTAAGCAAATGTTTTGTTTTCTTGAAATTTCTTTTTCATTTTCCCTTCCTTATTGGACATTATGAATAGGATTATATTTCTTTCTTCTCTTTCCTTAAATATACTCATTTACTTTTTGCTTTAGGACTTCTATTTTGTACATTAGTAATATTAACTGCATTACTATTTATTTATTTTTAACTCCATAAACAAAAATATTTGTTCACTACCTGAGACTAAATATTTAATTTTCTGAAAACATGAGATACTTATCAGTGATATATTTGTATACAGTTTGCATCTTTAAAATATAAAATCAGTCAATTCTAGTTCTATTTCTTATGTACCTTGCAAGATTTTCCTGTTGATTTCTTCAACTGACAGTAGGTTTCCTTCAAATCCTGAATACTGAGAATCAAGTGCTCAAGGCCAACATGCTATTTTTGTCAGGTTGATAGGGAAATTGCCTTGATTTTAATCCAAACAGGCATTTAAATATGATAAATTGGAATTCCTGGAAAGCTGGTAACCATTACAGTCAGATATGTTGACACTCTGAAGTGGAAAACACCTGATAATGATATTAATACTATAACAAACTGTAAAAAAAAATTGAAATTAACACAAACATGTAAGAGTGAGGTGGTTTAAACACATTCATTTGAAAAGTTCTACCTAATCTTGTAAAGTCAATAGGAATTACTGGAATAACTAGTCAATAGGGAGACTCCTGGAAACTGTAGTCTGTCCCTCTCAGAGTAAGTTCCCTCTCCAATAATGGGAAAAACTAAGACTGCCAGAGTCAGAGGATCTAGGAAGTGCAGCTCCATGGTGCACTGCGCTCCAGTACCAAACAACCTGACACATGATATGATGTGGAATATTGGCAAAACCAGGACATGGATGTATAGGCTGGATCTTCAATTTTAAATCCTAGTTCATGCTACAGAAGTCCTGTAAAACAAATGGAATCAACAGCAATATTTTAAGTGAAAAAGTAGGTTTTAAGGCATTGCAAGAAGAAAGACTTTTGTGACCATGTATGGCTCTGATTTGGGAAATTTGTTTTTAAATCTTCCTTTATGTTACATTTAGAAGACACTTTATTTTGCTCTTCTTACATGGAATAAAATAGGAGTCCTTGCCAGCTCCTGTAAGTGCGTTGTTAGCGCTGCTACGACTGTGTGTATTTTTGTCTTTTTCAAATTATATTTTCTCGATAATCTCTTCTTTCAGATTGGTTTGGATTAAAATCTACATGCAGAAAATCATCACTCATGTAGCACTGTAACTGCACCATCAAGAGTCTACTATCTTCATGCACAGTAAATTTCACATAAGCGAATCTACCTAGGCCCTATCTACAGCTAAGTGAATATCCATCATCTCATAGCTATGTAAGTTATATATTGTCGTTACAATTTGAAAACAACTGGTGATTCTTTTTGATTAAAAAAAAAAAAACATACATCAAGAAATGTAGTCATTGATATTCATGCAGAAATATAACCTAAGTAAATACTGTTAAACATAGTCTAGTACAGGGACTTCTGGGAATGTAATGTAATTATTGTGATTACCTACTTAAGTGAACTTTATCAATAGCTGAATAATTAATATTACTTGTCCACAGAATTATCCAAAATTATACATTAACTTTACATTTTTATACTAGTTTGAAAAAGAAGTAAGAGTTACATTTGGAAGGATGGAACTTCCTTTCAACTAAGAATTTTTCATTTTTGTCTCTTTTTTATTCTCCTGTGTTGCTTTACAGACCAATACTTTGGAATGTGGTAACTATCAAGTTAAGTAGCATGGAAGCAAGTATTAAAAAAGGAGTTTGCATTTTCTTCTGACTTATTCTTTGATAATTTTAGACTTCAATTAGAATGTGTAATAGAATTAGTTTGGACTTAGATTTTGAAATATTTCAACATTTCCATTCAGCATGGGTTTTTAAATCAATCAGAACTCAAGTTTTTGAAGATTTCTGTTCAAATTGCTTGTAATCTTAAAGACACAGAAAGAACTCCATCTGACACAACTGTTATATTTTTTGTGATGTATGATTTTTATTCATTTTATCTGAAATTAAACTTTGTTAACTATTTCTGAAAGAAAAATGATGTAATGGTTTTATGATTTTTGTTACTGGTATTCCACATTATAACATCATATAGTGCATTGGGAGTTAAAGAGCTAATGCTCTAGTTCCATGGGTCATCAATAGTTATGGGTATACCTGTCTCAGAGGAGAAGAACAACAGCATACCCCAGGGGACTTTGCGTTGTTTTGCATTTTTATGTTTTCCACTCAGAGGGAAAGTTAAAAACTGTTTGTGTGTCATGAAATGCACTCTATCCTTCAGGGATCGACCCAACAGTGGGTGCTCGCTGCCGTCTCGCCTTCAGCGTTTAGTGAAAGACCTTCATTTTATTGGACACTCTCTTGCTCATTTTATTTTATTTATTAGCTTTAATTCCAATTATATTGTATTATATTGAGTTATTTTGCATTCCAGTATCTTATTTAGTAAGTTAGCTTTCCTCCTCAAATCATTGCCACTGTTTTGTTTCTAGGCACATCTCCCTTTTTCCTTTTTTCCCTTTTCCCTTTCCCCCTTCCCCTTCTCCAGGGCATGGGTCTATGGGCTCCCTGCCCCAGTCATCACAGAGCTGAGCCATACCATCCTCTAAGCTGCTGACAAATGATCAGTGTTTTAATTGGATTCACTTGAAATGGCATAACCAAAAGCAAATGCAAAGAAGCACTTAAAAAAAGGAGCTATCTGTTTGTTAACCACAATAAGAAAGAAGAAAAGATTAAGCTAAAAGATCATTCTGAGAATGGATATTAATGAATTATTTTATTTTCTCAATTGAGAATCAGAGTGGATTTGCTATATCACAAGGAAAACTCTTTGAATGTGTCAAAGAAGCTATTTAAGCCTTTGTTTCTTGCATGAAAATAGCCTAAAATTGTTTATTTGATCTGCACTTGAAATTCAGGTTTCTCTCAGCTGTTAATGGACAAATAGAGGTAACATCAATGGGGAAATCTTTATTTTCTGCCAGGAAGATGGAAAGAATCATTGACACAATGCCTGCCTTTTTCTATTACAATAGCTGGAACACAATGACCAGCTTAAGCTTTATTCCTGACTTTTAAGCAATTAGAATTACATAAGACAAAGACCTTATATTTGTAACATGATTGACAGCGTTGGAAGCTAACAAGATAATATTGGATAAGTTTGAATGCTGGAGTTGATGAAGTTCAAGACAAAATATCTATTCCATCCACTGAAATACTTCTGTAGAAATATGTGCATAAGAGCTGAAATAATGTGCTGGGCTGTTCAGTAATGTTTGTCCATCTATGTGACAGATTTTAAGAGCTGCTGTTAAGCTTAGAAGTGAAAAGGAAATGCTGCCTTCTTGTTTGCACATATAGATTACTATTAAAAAACAAAGCAAACAAACAAAAAAGAAAACTAAGTAAAACAAATAAGCTAAAAAAAAACAAACAAACATCACTTCAAAAGAGAATTAATACTCTTGAAATTAAATATGCAAATATCTTTATAAAGCCTGAGACATTATACTATGAGATTTAGCAAATAATTAACACTTATTTGAGCTCTTGTTCCCAGTCCATATTGGGATTAGCTTGCAAATGCAGTGATTTATGGTCTACATTGGCCCTAATTACCTATAAAGTTATGCTAGGATTTTAACAGAAAGAAAATGTTTTCATTTCAAGCAGGATAATATTCCACTGGACTTCTACTTTTTGGTCTATGTTGCTTTTTATCTTTTGTTATCTTCATTATGAACTTCCAAGAATGAAAAAAGAATTTTTGCCTGGACATCAGACTGTTCTAGGCAGTAGTCAAGACCCTGTGTAAAAATTAAAGTAAAAAATTAATGAGTTTAATTTATTAACTTTAATAATTGGGATAGTTATTATCGCTTAAAGGATTGTGAATGAAAATCTGCATTCTTGAAGAGACATAAAGATTATTTTGATTGGAGTTCTTGTGAGATACTGCTGCATCATCTAACAATGTTTATTGTATTTAAAACAAACAAACAAAAAAAACTCCAAAAACCTATGCTTTTTATCGTTCTTAAAATGAATACAATGTTCATGTTTTCTTTATGATTAAGTAGAGTAAGTTCAAATTATCTCTTCCCAAAAAGCTTGATGAAGCCATAAATCTCAGACTAAAATTCAGCTGTACCATTTGAAGTCCTATTTTTACAGTAATCACCAGGAAGGAGAATTCCTAGGACACTTGAGCTGAAGTAACCATTTCAGAATTAGAGAATGTGTAGCAATACACTGGGACAGTAGCAGAATATCACTGTCTTTTAATTGTTAAAATAAGATACAGAAGCCAAAATTTAGAATATTCTATTGTGGTGATCCTGTAACTCTTTCCCAGAGCATGCATTATAAGACCAAAGACATTACAGTAAGTCTGTAATTGGAGAAATGCCTTTTTCCTGCCTGTAAATGTTGGCCTGGGGACTCATCTCCCCATTAATATTTGTCTATCAAATGACACACAAGATAGTTCCTTCATAATGGTCACTATGCACACAGAAAAAGATGTATGCTTACCATTTTCTATTGTTAATATGGTATAATAACCGTAGAATAATAATTTGCTTCAGTCTTACAGTGATCCAGTGGGGTGGTGCACTTAAAGTCTTTCCCTTCTAGTGGTCTGGGTTCAAATAATTCATTTGAGTTGATGAGGGAAATGTCAATCTCGACATATTTCTTAGTAGATGTTCATTCACTGCAACAGTCATTCATATGATTTAGCATTACTGGTAGCCTCTGTTCTGAAAAGCATTACACCATCTGAAGCAACAGGATACAATTCAAATTCCTGTTCATGTACAGTAACCACTCTCTGGGAGAAAGGTAGAAGAAAAACAAAAATAAAGAAGATAATTTCCTAATGCACACATATTTTACTTCATCTAAATTTTACTAAAAAGCCTCTGCAGTCCATTTTTCTTTTTTCTGGTATTACCCTCATAAAGAACAGAAGGATTTTTATCTATAGATAATTTGCTTCACTGGATCCGTAGTTTTTGTGACCTGGGTTCACAGTGAAGAAAGTGCTACAATCATATTTTCAGGACATTAAAATCTTCGTGGTATTCTGGTATATCACAGATTTTAAAAATAAGAAATAATGTTCTTCTATTTATTTTAAACAGCATCTTCATGTTTTGCATCAAAAATATAGAGAAAACTTCAACCAAACTACCCATTTTATGATCAAAATTAATATTATTTAGAGTTTAACAATATAAATTGGGCCTGCAATCAGGTATTTGGGCATCTAAATGCTCCAAGTACTTGCACATGTAATTGAACTGATTGTCAGCACAAAATTAGAAGTTGCATTTTAAAATGTAGGCCACAGTGTAAAAAGGAAGACTGTAAATAAAGAAAGATGTTCGAAGTTAAAGCACCAAATTAATCTAAATGATAACTATTCCAGGATAGCACTAAGGAAAGAACACCTGCCTGTCTTGTAGTATAAAAATATATGCATTATGTGGAAATAGAAATGATAACAGTAGCTGAAGAACATGTAAAGAATGAGATTCACTAAAATGTTCTTCTGTAAACAATAAGCAAGAGAGTTTTTTTCTATTCTTTGAATGCTTTGCTGACTACAGCTTATGGATATGAAGCAGTGGTGAGAGTCATTCTGTGCTAGGCATTATGCAAGTTAAAAATAAAACTAGATTTAAACATCCATAATTATGGAAAATTAGAGAAAACCAACCTGTTACAACTTCATGGATTTATATCTCTCTGTATCTGTCTCTAATTTAAAAAACTTGTCTACATTTCTTACTCTCCTAGAATTAAGAATGAAATTCTCAAGTTACTAAATGTTATTGTCAGATGTGCTGTTTCTGTATGTTTGTATGTCTGTGCTTGTGAAGGTCATAGAACAGATCCTCCTGGAAGGCATATTAATGTACATGTGGGATGAGGAGGCAAATTGTGCCTGACCAATCTGGTGGCTTTCTATGATGGAATGCTTCATTTTTAGATGAAGGAAGAGCAGCTGATATGGTCTACCTGGACTTGTGCTATATCAAGTCTTTGATATAGCTCCACACCACATTCTCAAATCTAAATTTGAGAGATATGGGTCCAAAGGATGGTTGGTTGGAAGGTTGCAGTCAGAGGACTGTTGTCAATGGCACTATGTCCACATGGAGGACAGTAACAAGTGGAGTTTCCCAGAGGCCTGACTTGGGACCTATAATCTTTAACATCTTTATCAATGACATTGTTCAACCTGGAGAACTATTCTATGATTCTACAATTCTATGATTCTCTGCTGGTCTCCACCGTTGTTTCAGGCCCCAGAGATCTTGGCTCTGTGTTGGAGGTAGATATATGTAACCTTGGATAGGTTTTGGCCTCAGTCTGTAGACTTGTCAGCCTGATCTTCAGCTAAAGCAGGATTGACATACAACTCCCCAGAGTATACATTTGAAGCTGCACTTTCACAGATGGCTTAAGAGTCACCTAGAGCCTGAGAGGGATTAATATTTTTACAGTAATTAATGGGCAAGGACAGAATTCATATGAAGATTTAAACAGAGTACAGTCGCAGAGTATCATGTAGTATGACAAATAAAAAGTTAATTTATATACCCTCCAAAAAATGGAAAAAATGGCATAGCTGTATTTAGTGACAACTGATGAAAAACAGTATAAAAAAAAGCATTTTAAATGTGAATATAATAATTGACTTCCACCTTGTGGAAATGTTTAGGACTTTGTACTTCTTGGAAAAAAAAAAATTATGGATGGAGTTATCAAATAATGTCCTTTGATTTATTATGAATTCTGAAGTTGGAAATCTAGATAGAGGTTTTTTTAGTGTTTTGTTTCCAATCTTTTCATGTTAATTGATTCAATTTGGTTATTAAAAGCATTAATTTGTGTTTACAAATATATAGTAAAATGTATTTCTCTTCCCCAGAATTCATTTAATCTGTGTGTCATTTTTTTTAAGAAATTGGCATAAGTATATTGTGTTCTAAACAATACAATTCAGTTTGTGCCACTGACTTTCCTTCTCTTAATAAAAATCCTTATGCATCAGCGCTGTTTCTGACACTGTAAGCAAAATGAAGCATGTCTGAAATTCATAGGTTAGCGCAGAATTCATTCATTAAAAAAAAAAAAGCCATAAATGAAACTTCAGAGTGGCTGAATAGAAGACACTAACCGGCACATTATACCATTCTGAGCCAGAGAACAGCCCTTACTGAACTATTACCAATGAATTTTAAGTCAGTCTAAAGTTCAAACTTCACTGAAGCATCACATTGTATGTTGAAATCAGATGACCATTTTGTCTGGCAAATGCCATCTATATTTCAGAAAACATCCATGTTCTCATCAAAAATGAATTAAAAGACAAATTACTATAAGATTCAAAACTATACAGTAATACATTTTAAAATGAGTGTGTTGAAAATTGAATGCCAACTGAAAATAAATTATGGTACCTCTTTAGATTAAATTACAACAGACTTTTTCTTTGTCCTTTCCCTTGTTGTCATCTTCAGTTAGTCTAGCTGTCCAATTTTTACCATATTTACCCTATGATGAGAAAGACTTAGAATATAAAAGACAAAGACAGCACATAATTTTTCATTATCAAATACTTTCAACAAACTTAGCTTGTGATAAAAAACAAAAAAGGATTTTTTTTGGTCTTTTTTTCCTCTATTCATTCCACTCCAGTGAAATTTTATTCTGATTATACCCTTTTTTTTTTTTTGCCCATATCTGTAAATATTCATATCTGATATGGCTTCTACATCTACATCTTGAATATATAAATACATGTATTTTTGTGTAAATTTGATATATATTAAAAAATATGCTTTAAAAAAAAAACCTGACAGAGTAATAGTTTTTCATTGTGCATTTCAAATGTGAACAGAAACAGGTAAATAATTGTGAAATAAGGAAAATCCAAAACAGGTATTGACTAAATACTGCAACTGATCAGGCACTAGATTAGGTTGCCTGAGGCCCCATCCAACCTAGTCTGAACACTTCCAGGAATGGGGCATCTGCAGCTTCTCTTGTGCAATCTCTGCTAGTGAATCATCACATTCTCAGAGAAAAATTTCCCATGTCATCATAGATTCATAGATTCATAGATGCATTAGGTTGGAAAGGACCTACAAGATCATCTAGTCCAACCATCCTCCTATCACCATCCCTACCCACTAAACTACTAAATCAAATCCCTTAGCACCTCATCTAAACGCTTCTTGAACAGCGCTAGGGATGGTGCCTCATCAAATCTAAATGTTCCCTCTTTGCATTTAAAACTATTCCCCCTTGTCTTATAAATATCTACCCATCTGAAAAGTCTATTTTCCTCCTGTTTATAAGCTTTAATTATTCTTCTTCTGTCTGAACAAGCCAAGCTCCCTCAGCTTGTTTTCATAGGAGAGGTGCTCCAGCCCCTGACCATCTTTGTGATCCTCCTCTGGACGAACTTAAAAAGTTCCGCACCCTTCCTGTGCTGGGGATCCCAGGCCTAGATGTAATACTCTAGGTAGAGACACACAAAAGAAGAGAGAATGATAATCATCTCCCTTGCCCTGCTGGCTACAGTTCTTTTCATACAACCCAGAACACTGCTGGCCTTCTGGGTAGCAAGCATATGCTTTCAAGGTTTTGGTCTACCATAATTTCCAAGTCCTTCTCAGCAGGGATGCTCTCAAGGAGTTCTTTTCCCAGTCTGTACACGTATCCATGATGGCCTTGTTCCAGGAGCATCACCTTGCATTTCGTCTTGTAGAGTCCTTTGTTAGGTTCTCACAGGTCTACTTTTCAAGCTTGTCATTCTCATGGGCCTACTTTTCAGGCTTGTCCATGCCCCTTTGGTTGACACTCCTTTCTTCTGTCATATCTACTGCACCACTCAGCTTACTAGTGTCAGCAAACTTGCTGAGGCTGCCCTCAATCCCACTATGTTATTGACAAAGATGTTGAAGAGCACTGAGGTCCCAAGATAGATACCTGGGGGATATCACTTNTTTTTTAAGAAATTGGCATAAGTATATTGTGTTCTAAACAATACAATTCAGTTTGTGCCACTGACTTTCCTTCTCTTAATAAAAATCCTTATGCATCAGCGCTGTTTCTGACACTGTAAGCAAAATGAAGCATGTCTGAAATTCATAGGTTAGCACAGAATTCATTCATTAAAAAAAAAAAAAGCCATAAATGAAACTTCAGAGTGGCTGAATAGAAGACACTAACCGGCACATTATACCATTCTGAGCCAGAGAACAGCCCTTACTGAACTATTACCAATGAATTTTAAGTCAGTCTAAAGTTCAAACTTCACTGAAGCATCACATTGTATGTTGAAATCAGATGACCATTTTGTCTGGCAAATGCCATCTATATTTCAGAAAACATCCATGTTCTCATCAAAAATGAATTAAAAGACAAATTACTATAAGATTCAAAACTATACAGTAATACATTTTAAAATGAGTGTGTTGAAAATTGAATGCCAACTGAAAATAAATTATGGTACCTCTTTAGATTAAATTACAACAGACTTTTTCTTTGTCCTTTCCCTTGTTGTCATCTTCAGTTAGTCTAGCTGTCCAATTTTTACCATATTTACCCTATGATGAGAAAGACTTAGAATATAAAAGACAAAGACAGCACATAATTTTTCATTATCAAATACTTTCAACAAACTTAGCTTGTGATAAAAAACAAAAAAGGATTTTTTTTGGTCTTTTTTTCCTCTATTCATTCCACTCCAGTGAAATTTTATTCTGATTATACCCTTTTTTTTTTTTTGCCCATATCTGTAAATATTCATATCTGATATGGCTTCTACATCTACATCTTGAATATATAAATACATGTATTTTTGTGTAAATTTGATATATATTAAAAAATATGCTTTAAAAAAAAAACCTGACAGAGTAATAGTTTTTCATTGTGCATTTCAAATGTGAACAGAAACAGGTAAATAATTGTGAAATAAGGAAAATCCAAAACAGGTATTGACTAAATACTGCAACTGATCAGGCACTAGATTAGGTTGCCTGAGGCCCCATCCAACCTAGTCTGAACACTTCCAGGAATGGGGCATCTGCAGCTTCTCTTGTGCAATCTCTGCTAGTGAATCATCACATTCTCAGAGAAAAATTTCCCATGTCATCATAGATTCATAGATTCATAGATTCATAGATTCATAGATGCATTAGGTTGGAAAGGACCTACAAGATCATCTAGTCCAACCATCCTCCTATCACCACCCCTACCCACTAAACTACTAAATCAAATCCCTTAGCACCTCATCTAAACGCTTCTTGAACAGCGCTAGGGATGGTGCCTCATCAAATCTAAATGTTCCCTCTTTGCATTTAAAACTATTCCCCCTTGTCTTATAAATATCTACCCATCTGAAAAGTCTATTTTCCTCCTGTTTATAAGCTTTAATGATTCTTCTTCTGTCTGAACAAGCCAAGCTCCCTCAGCTTGTTTTCATAGGAGAGGTGCTCCAGCCCCTGACCATCTTTGTGATCCTCCTCTGGACAAACTTAAAAAGTTCCGCAACCTTCCTGTGCTGGGGATCCCAGGCCTAGATGTAATACTCTAGGTAGAGACACACAAAAGAAGAGAGAATGATAATCATCTCCCTTGCCCTGCTGGCTACAGTTCTTTTCATACAACCCAGAACACTGCTGGCCTTCTGGGTAGCAAGCATATGCTTTCAAGGTTTTGGTCTACCATAATTTCCAAGTCCTTCTCAGCAGGGATGCTCTCAAGGAGTTCTTTTCCCAGTCTGTACACGTATCCATGATGGCCTTGTTCCAGGAGCATCACCTTGCATTTCGTCTTGTAGAGTCCTTTGTTAGGTTCTCACAGGTCTACTTTTCAAGCTTGTCATTCTCATGGGCCTACTTTTCAGGCTTGTCCATGCCCCTTTGGTTGACACTCCTTTCTTCTGTCATATCTACTGCACCACTCAGCTTACTAGTGTCAGCAAACTTGCTGAGGCTGCCCTCAATCCCACTATGTTATTGACAAAGATGTTGAAGAGCACTGAGGTCCCAAGATAGATACCTGGGGGATATCACTTGTTACTGGCCTCCAAGTGGACATTGATCCATTAATTACAGGTACTTTTCAACTAGTTTTTTATCCATTGAATAATCTACTCTTTGAACCCATAGCTTTCAGATTTAGACATAAGAATGTGGAGTGACTTGGTAACCACATCAGCCAGTCCCTTCACAATACTGAGATGCATATCATAGAGCCCCAGAGCTTTGTACGCATTCAGTTTCATCAGATGGTCTCAAACTTGCTCTTTATTTACGGTCTTACTTTGCTTTCCCAGTATTTGTCTAGAAATTCAGGAACTCAAGAACTGTGAGAAGCCTGACTTCCCATGGAGACTGAAGAAAAGTATTTGTTGAGTACCTCAGCCTTCTCCATGTATGTTGTTGCCATTTCTCCCTTCTCATTTATCAGAGAGGGTACAGTCTCCTAGGCCTTTCTCTTTTGACCAATGTACCTGTTGAATCCCTACTTATTATTTTTCATATCCCTTCCTAAGTTCAGTTCCATCTCTGTCCTGTCTTGTCTGATCCCATCTCTACACATTCAGACAGCATCCTTGTGTTCTTTCCAAGCCATACATCCCTGCTTCCCCTGCTGAAAACAGATTCGTATTGTTTTAATTTATAGTGAATCATTGAATGTTTGCCCTAAAGACCACTGAAAGCCAAGAAAGGACCTACCTAACTTTTCTCAGATGCTGGACAATACCTCTTGAAATTCTTTATTTGATGACAGATGCATGATAGCAAAGTCACCAAAAGAAAATAAACTGTTTCCACACATCTAAGTTTATGAAAAAAATCTCATTAATTTGGATAGTTTCATATGTTCACTAGTCAGGAATAGGAAAATACTTGTTGTCTGTTCAAATAAAGTCTTTAGTATTATTGATTTGCTGTGAAACAAACTCAGGTGGATATGAAATTTGTTTAGGACTGCAGTATACAAGGAAATTTAATTCACCTTAATCACTTGTTAATGCTCTGTTGACTCTGATTATTTTGAAGTAATTATTTATGGGAATTTCCAGTGTTTGCTATCACAAGAAGTGAAGAAGCAAACTGAAAGTACTATACTGAATGCCAGAGAAAAGAAATAATTATATTGTATGTGTTTCAGTAGATGTCATTAATTTTCCTTTACTCCTATCAAACTCAACATACAGAAAGCCTTATAGCAAGTAAAAGACTGTAAAATTGTATATAATTCACAATTCACTCCACGTCAAGGCATCAAAGACCTAGAGATTTCTATGGTAATGAGGAGCATGTAAATGATGAGATACTGTACTCAGTTGAGATTTCTGAAGTGGAAGACTAAGTTCATCAGGACTCTAAAGTTAAATGCCAGATAATGTAGAAAGCACAAACATTATCTAAGTCCATGGAAGAGTTTAATATGCTAGATGTTATAATTTATCACTGTTCTGAGCACAGAGTACAGCCACCATAGATGCTTCTCAAAATTGCAGAATTGTAAAGGTTGGAAGTGACCCTCTGGTGGGATTTGAATGGAGAAATCACATCCTCTTTGGGAAGCTTACTCCAATGCCGAGAACTTCAAAGTAAAGAAGCTCTTTCTCATGTTCAGATGGACCCCCCTGTCCTCCAGTTTATGTCTGTTTCCCCATGCCCTGTAACTGGGAACAACCAAGAGAACCTAACCCCATCCTACTGACACCCAACATTTTGATAAGATCCCCTCACAGAATCACAGAATCATCAAGGTTGGAAAAGACCTGTAAGATCATCCAGTCCAACCATTCACCCATCACCAACATCTCTCATTAAACCATGAAACTCAACCTTCTCTTCTCCAGGATGAACAGTCCCAGGTCTTAGCATTTTCTCATAAGAGATTTTCCATGACCCTCATGGTCTCTGTAGCCCTCAGCTGGACATTCTCTAGAAATCCATCATCTTTCTTGAACTGGAGAACCCAATACTCCAGATGTCATGTAATGAGGAAAGAGTAGAGTAGTATATAGACCTAATTTTAATGTACTAGTCAAATTCTTCAAAGAACAAGCTGACCATTAATGTGAAAAAATAGGAAATGCACACATAAACGCTTCTAATTTTTATCCATTTTTCACATAAATGAAGGTGTGCCAATATGTAAACTTTAACTAAACAAATAAGGCATCACCACCAGAACAACAAAACAGTAGGCAAAATTAGTAAAAATTAAAGGCATTTATATTTAGCTTCTCAGATATGTGTATATTTTTAAATTGTCCTATATCGTGATTCTTAAAACTTAGAGATTAGCGTTAATGTACAAGGGAATTTAGAAGTTTTGGTTTATAGGAGAGAGCGCACATGTTTGAAAATCTTGTTGTAGTACTCACTTATGATGTAAAACTTAAATTTCACTGTTGCTCTCATAATTACCGTTGTGAAAATTCAAGTATTTTAGAAACCACTCAATATCTATTTTTCCCATGTACAAAAACATAGTAGGCTGTCTTTTCCTTAGAAAAGTATGCCAAGCATGCAAAAGATATTATCTGAAGATATCCCGTGTTGTTTTGCATTTAACACACTTCTGAAATGCTATTGGTATGGTTAAAGATGAGAGAAATTCCTGTAACAGACATTCATTGCAAAAACTTACATAGAATGATTATTGGAAAGCGTCACCATAAGAACAACACTTCTGAGAAAAACTGAATATCAGTTTGATGCAGTATCACCCTCCAGAGGTGGTCAAAGAAGTTGTACAGAGAAGAATATGAGACAAATACAAGGATATTTCTTCTTTCTGCCAAACAGTAATTTCATTTCATGCCCCTTCTGTCTTATATTGTGAATAATTACTCTCCTTGCTGTCCACAATTACAGATGCTGTGATGTTCTCTCTGAGTTGTCTCTTTCCCAGCTTAAGCATTCTCAGTTTATTCCACAGACAAAATAAGTTCTGTGCTCTTTATCATTATTTCTGTCTGCATCTTTCCTAACTGTACCACATAGTTTCTGGCATGGCATAAACAGATTTTTACAATATTAAAATAAAGGTGCATCATGAATTATTTAATTGATAATTTCTGTCATTTGTATCTTTCCAACCAGCTCATAGGATAGAGATTGATATTGTTTTTGTCACTACTGAGATTTTATGTTTCCATAAAATGACATATTTTAACTCCAGACACTAGGTCCTGAATCATAGTATCTTGCTCTGAGTAAGCTTCTGAACAACAGCCCACAGTATTTGGATGTGGAAGTATTTGCATGTGTAGATATTGCATGCTCATTTATCCTTTTGTTCTACTTGGTAATTACCTTTTTTTTTTTTTTTCAGTTTGGGGTTGTGAGCACACGAGTTAGATGTGCTAGATGTGATTGCATCCTTAAAAGTACTAGATCTGATTTTCATTGACCTCAAAATCCCTTTTGAGCAGAGAAATACCTACTCTAAAACTACTGACAGCATGATTACAGTGTGTTTTAATTTAGACAGTGTTCACACTCAGATTGAAAATCCTGCTAGAACAATCTAGAGAAATTTAATTTGCCCAGGATAGAAACTGATGGAATATGGAAAAAGACAAGATGCATAAAAATGTACCCACTCATAGCAGGTAACCCACACCAAGGTTTGCATAAATAGATCACAGTCTCATGTTTACTCTGGACTCTTTAACACTTGCTGCATATTGCACTGCTATCTGTATTTATTTCTTCTTAAAATTTTAAAGGAGTTATAATTTAGAATCAAAATGTGTTGTCATTTAGGATCAGATTGGTGAGACCATAATGCTGATGAAAAACTGAGTCATAAAAGTCTACCCAACAACTGACAGTATCTCACAAAACTTCCAAGCTTTAAAAAATAGAATTAATTAAATATTTTTTAGATGTTTTAAGTAAGGAAAATGCTTCTAGAATATTAAGTCATGATAATGCAAAAGACTGGTGGTAGAGAAGAAACAAAATATTTTCATGCATTTCATTTTAGCATTTTATTTTTCAGAAAAGCCTCAACAGTACTGCAGTTTCAATGCAATAATGAAACAAAATCTTAACCTTGCAGCCTGATACATCCTCTCATTCTCTCTACAATGATAAGAGACACGTCACAGACTTCTATTCCTTGATCTTGTAATTTCTTATTCAAAGTCAGACTTCTAATACGTCTTCATTTCTGAAAATCACACTGTATCATTGCCCATGGTGACTAAAGGTCATGAAATATATACAAGCATGTTTTTCCTTTTATTTATTTATTTATTTCTTCCTTCATAAGTACAAGCACCCTTGTAAAATGTTTGTAAGTTTCGGGATCTTTCTCTTTCCCCTTTTCTCTTCTCTCCTCAGTTTGTATCTGTCCCTATACACATCTTCCAGCAGAACTCACATGTAATAGAAAAGGTGTGATTTCAGTGTTCATACTGGATAGAAAAAGGATCGCTTGAAAGAATACAAAAAATCACTAGTATCAAAAGAGACACTTTTTTTGATACCGTAGATATGTAACATAAAAAGAAGGAAAAGAAAGACCTGCTGAGTTTAGTCTTTCACAAAACTTAATGCCTGTATTTTGATTTATTCTAATTCAAAAATAACAATAATAAAGGAATGTTACACATGGAATTACTGAGAAGAGTATGTTTAGGTTGTTTCCTGAATAGTACTCATCCTCATAGTTTTACAGAAGTGCAGATTGTCTACTGTTTTGCCCAAAGGTACTTCTATCTCCTGTGAAAAATCAGTTGCTGCTAATTCCTTGATTTCTATTACAGAATCACTACTTTGGATGATTAAAAATCTTTTACATTGGAGTATTTACTGTTTTTTCATTAGTCAATGTGTTTGTTGAGGATACAAGATCTGGAGGGGAATGTTCTGAAGTTCTGAGAAATCTTTAGATCTTTGGGAATGGCAGGAAGGAGAAGTTTCCATTTATTTTATTTTTATGAGTTGAAATTCTCTGAAGAGTTTCTTCCTGAAAATACATTTTCTAATGGCTCATTTTTGAATTTGTCACATGCAAATCTTTAATCAAACAGACTTCCTGATTTCAGCTGAGGTTAATTTTCTTGATAGTGGCTGTATTTTGGATTTAGAAGAAAAACAATGTTAATAGCACAAATATTCCATTTCAGAAAAGTGCTTACAAAGAGACAAGGATTTTCTAACTTCTTGTATTGCCCTGTCAACAGGGTGCACAAGAAGATGGGAAGAAACAACCAGGGCGCCTGATCCAAGCTGAATATCCAAAGGGATATGCCATATCATATGCCAACATGCTGAACAACTAAAATCAGGGAGTTGGGTGCAGTTTGGGGACAAGCCATTTCCAGGGATCAGCTGCGCATGGATTGGCAGACAGTGAGCAATCACACTGTGAATCATCTATTTTCTATATATATGTATATTATTATTAATATTGTTCTCCCTTCCTTTTCTGTCCTATTAAATTGTCTTTATCTTTAACCATGAGTTTTTCTGGTTCTTCGTCATCCCAGTGCAAGGAGTGAGTGAAGGACTGTACTGAACTTAGCAGTCTGCTGGGTTAAACCACAACACAGGTCCTGAAATAAAGCAAACTGTTTCAAAATACAGAACAGATGATCAGACAGAGACTGGGACAGAAAAACAGGAAAACAGAAGTTTCTGAGATGTGCAGAAGAGAACAGGT
>VXAB01013089.1:109639-144170 GCA_013399175.1 Odontophorus gujanensis | reverse complement strand
TGATTTCAGCTGAGGTTAATTTTCTTGATAGTGGCTGTATTTTGGATTTAGAAGAAAAACAATGTTAATAGCACAAATATTCCATTTCAGAAAAGTGCTTACAAAGAGACAAGGATTTTCTAACTTCTTGTATTGCCCTGTCAACAGGGTGCACAAGAAGATGGGAAGAAACAACCAGGGCGCCTGATCCAAGCTGAATATCCAAAGGGATATGCCATATCATATGCCAACATGCTGAACAACTAAAATCAGGGAGTTGGGTGCAGTTTGGGGACAAGCCATTTCCAGGGATCAGCTGCGCATGGATTGGCAGACAGTGAGCAATCACACTGTGAATCATCTATTTTCTATATATATGTATATTATTATTAATATTGTTCTCCCTTCCTTTTCTGTCCTATTAATTTGTCTTTATCTCTAACCATGAGTTTTTCTGGTTCTTCGTCATCCCAGTGCAAGGAGTGAGTGAAGGACTGTACTGAACTTAGCAGTCTGCTGGGTTAAACCACAACACAGGTCCTGAAATAAAGCAAACTGTTTCAAAATACAGAACAGATGATCAGACAGAGACTGGGACAGAAAAACAGGAAAACAGAAGTTTCTGAGATGTGCAGAAGAGTACAGGTTTAGCAATTAGCAGTGACATATTTTACTGGATCAATTAGACTAATATATTCATACAATAGAATAATTAACTAGGTTTTTGTAAAAAATTTTTCTTGTCCTACCAATATTTAAGACACTTCTGTCTTTTTTTATCTTGTTCTATATGAGGAATAACTGGGAAGTATGAATTTAAATTCTTCCTTTGTAAAATTCAGATCAACATGAGCTTTGAACATGTATATACATACATTAGCTAGCTGTCCAGTGACTATTTCGGAACTGCAAATCAGTCTCCTGGAGCTGTTTCAATTTCATAGTATCAGTTGCACTAGAAAGAGATTTTGGCATATTTTGATTCATAGAATCATAGAATCATAGAATGGGTTAAGTTGGAAGAAACCTTAACATACCTTGCTAAGTTTGATTCCACCTGCACCTTGGCCTTCCTGATGCTATCTCTGCGTGTCCAGACAGCACCCTCATATTCTTTCCAGGCCATTCATTCCTGTTTTCACCACTTATACTTTCTTTTCCCCTAGGACCTTGCTCAACTGTGTTTGCTTCTTTCCTCCTCTGCTTGATTTCTTATGCCAGGGGGTGGATAACCCTTGCACTCAGAAAGGTTTCCTTAAAGTGCTGCCAGCTCTGTTCTTTCCTGTGTCCCTAACTACAGTTTCCCAGCTGATCTCATCCAATAATACACTGAACAGATGGAAGTTTCCTCTCCTGAAGTTCAGTATCTTGACTCCATGCTTTGTCAAGCTCACATTCCTTGAAATCACAAGCTTGACCAGGACATGGTTACTACAGTTCAGGCTGCCTCTACTCTTAACCTCTTTAAACTAGATCTCTTTAATGAATCACATTTTGATAGTTACTATACAAAGGCTCTGAAATACAGGAGGGAGCAGCAAATTCAGCCTAGAAAAATGCTGGAGTGATCTTACTACAATTACAAATTTCTCAATTACCATACATTCGTTTCAAAAGAATCAGTGCACAGGATCATGGCACATAAGCAGGTCTGGGGAATGGAAAGCTCCTCTTTGGTGCGAAAGGAGATGGTCCAAGAGCATCTATGCAACATCAGTGTATGTAAAACCATGGGTCCTGATGGGATGCATCCATGTGTGCTGAGGGAGTTGGCAGAAATATTTGCTAAACCACTCTCTATCATCTTTGACAGGTCTTGGAGAATGGGAGAGGTACCTGAAGACTAGAGAATAGCCAATGTCACTCCAGTCTTTTAGAAGGTAAAGAAGGTGGATCTGGGGAACTACAGGCCAGTCAGCCTCACCTCTATCATAGAAAACGTGATGGAACAGCTTGTTCTGGAAGTCATCTCCATGCAATGGAAGAAAAGAAGGTAGTCAGGAGTACTCAGCATGGATTCACGAGGAGGAGGTCATGCTCGACCCACCTGGTAACACAGGCTCCCCAGTACAAAAAATACAGTGATCTGGAAAGAGGGCCACAAAGATGATAAAGGGCCTGGAGCACCTCTCCAACGAGGAAAGGCTACATGACTTGAGCTGTTCAGCCTTGAGAAAAGAAGACTCAGAGGAGATTGGATCCATGTCTATAAATATCTAAGAAGCAGGAGGCAAAGAGACAAGGCTGGACTCTTCTCAGCAGTGTGTGGTAATAGCACAAGGGGAAATGGCCACAAACTGAAGCATAGGAAGTTCCACACAAATGTGCATGGGAACTTCTTCACAGTGAGGGTTATGGAGTATGGGAACAGGCTGCCCAGAGAGGTTATGAAGTCTCCTTCTCTGGAGATGTTCAAGACCTGCCTGGATGCCTACCTGTGCAATCTGGTCTAAGGAGCCTGCTTTGGCAAGAGGGGTTGAAGTAGATGATCTCTTGAGGTCCTTTGCAACCCCTACAGTTCTGTAATTCTGTGTGATTCTGTGACTAAATATGTAGGAAAAATCTTTTTAACTTTCTTTTCAGTATTTACAAAAATATACGTTCGAATGTTGTTCTGATAGACAGGAAGACTCGTGGTTGCTGTGCAATTGTTTCTCCATCTTTGGATATTCTCCAGCATTCACAATTACTACAGTAGTTCCTACGTATTATTTGATCAAAGGAATATCCATAAGGAATGTAAGGAGTCCTGTTATGGGAAGCCCACTGTAAAATCAAATTAGAAATGGAAAAAAGAACATTTGAATTGATATTTTCACAAGTCTCAAGTTGAAACTCACTAATAAGCTATATCAATTTAGGGATCTTCACCTCTTTGCAAAATCAGTTTGTTATGATGTTCTTCCTGATGAGTTACAAAGAATGCAGTATGACCAACCTATACTTATAAAAAGTCTGCAACCAGATTACGTGTGATGACAAAATATAAGTCACGCAATTTTTCAGTTAGTTGAAGTGTTTCTGTTTTGGATTCTGATTATATTAAGATTCCTTTAGAAACAAATAGTTCTCTGTCGTTAGAGATATGTCAGCAGATTAGATCATATAATCTTCTTTATCTACACACACATAAAAAAAAAATGTATTGGATGAAATGCTTAGATGTACTGACTCAAAGCAAACTGTAGTTGCTGCTAACACGCATGCAAGATACATTCACTCAAACTTCATTAAAGTTCCCAGTTCTGCCCCAAAGGAAAATTGTAGTTGTGGATTAAGTCTATTAAATAGATCACTGGTATGACACGACTTTCATATTTGACAGTGCCTCAGATGTCTTGAGAAGAAAAAGACCCTTCACGTGTAGAAAAGTTTCAGAATCAAGTCTCAGATTTATAAGTCATCCTTCAATACCTTGAGACCAATTCAATTTGTCAGAGCTCGATATCATTGCCATTTTCCACAGAATCCTGAGTTTAAATCAAGGCCAAAATAGCATCTAACCTTGGAGTGAAAAAGAATTTATAGTATTGCTGGAAGGGCCATGTCTCAAAGGAATTTAAATCTTTTGAATAATCCATTCTGATTTTTTTCTCCCCAGAGGTGTAAAAGAGGACAGTTGCTACTATGTTTAACTGAGTAGCTAATAAAATCACATGCGCAGCAAGAGTGATCCACACAGCAGAAATAATATGTTCATCTTCAGAACTTCTCTTAAATTAGGTTTTTACACTAGAAAGATCTTGCACAGTATTTTAATCTGTTTTATGTAACTCTGAGAGATTTGTCGTCTGAGAATTTTAACTTATTTTTTCTTATAAAGAGATGACATGGGAAGAATACTTTTGAGTTTACAGGAAACATGTTATGTCAGAAATTACATCATGCCACATTATACCATAACAGATGTGTATGGAGTATATATATATGTATGAGTGCATATTTTTCAAGCACATACTCATACCTGTCAGAACTGTACAAGTTCCCACTATTAGCATTGCTTCAGTTGCTATTAGTTCTGCCAAAATTTAGCCAAACAAGATGAAATTTTCAAAGGAGAATCGTAACTGTGTGCTTTAGTTTAGGTTGACATGTTTTAACTAAAATTTGTTATTTTCTCTCTGACAAGTAAGTAAACAGACTAGTACATTTTTTCCTTTTTTTTTTTTTTACTTTGTTTTAATATATTGTATAACTGTGACACTTCCGTCTATAGCAAGCTGAAGCAGTAAAAATCCCTGAAGTAGAACCTTGAAGTTCACTGAAAATGTGTATTTTACCATCTTTGTGGCTATCTCCCAGAATTTAATTCGACAGCAAACCTTAAAACATCATAGTTTGTAAATGCTCAGTGAAAATGCTTTATTAGCTGGAATTCTTGAATTCTCTGCTTGGTAAGCATCCTATAATCTTAAGGATGCATGGGACTTTTTCATGCTCTGAGATGAGTGTAAGGTTCTGATGCCTGATCTACAAGCACAGAAAGATTGTGCCTCAAGTGCTCTTCCATTCTCATCCAAAGAACGATGAGAAACCTTTTCCTGCATAGATCTACAGGGCAACTGGAGCTTGGAACTGAGCTGTGCCAGGGCCAACAGAAACTGCTGTCCAGGCAAGGGTGAAGAAGAACTGCTGGTGACTAGAGAGAGATAGAGCAGGCTGAGAGTAAAGAGTAAGAATGGGGGGTTTAAGTGCATGATGAACTAGATGAACAGAGGAGAGAGAACTTGGAAGGGGTTCTCCTAGGAGGTGCAGTTTAGATAAGGTGACTTAGACAAGAGTCATGATAAAACACATAACTTAGATGAGCTCAGAAATAGAGAAGTTATAGGTTGAGGCCATTTACAGAGGCTGAGATTTGGATGTTTCAACAGCTCAAGAGCTATATAAAGATAAAATATACCTACATGAGTAAGGTACATAGAACTGGAGAAAAAAATATATATCTGAAACTGAATTCCACAGCACTATACAAAAAATCTAGAGATACATTAGCTATCACTTCTAGCATATATGTTAAAAAAGAATATCTGCAGTCTTGTGCATTCTGTGCTTCTGTATTATCACAAGCCAACATTAACTTCTTTCTTGTATTTTAGTGTGGGCAGTCTCCTTAGCACTCAAGTTGTAAAATGATAGTTCTATCCCTTTAACAGGAACAAATAGTTAAGTATGAAATAAATTTATCTAACATTTTTTAAGCTTTGATAGTAGAATAACAGAATGAAAACACTGAATGTGCTTAGCCAAACTATGAGTAAATAAATAAATAAACAAATCTAAGATGATGTTAAATGGAGAACATACACACTAACCAGATTTACTTTAAAGAAGAAGGGGTTAGAATTTTGTTTGAAATTTTGATGTTTTTTATTCACTAAATCATTCATTGAGTTTATTCAAAGTGTTACATTCTGTGATATCAGAACACTTGCCATGACATTTGTGGACTACTAGTAGCAAAGCAAAGTCTGCATAAAAATAATTAATAATAATAATAGTAATAATAAATTAGTTCTTGAGATGTTGGCTTTTTTATTTTTATTTTATTTTATTCTTATTGTGCTGGCATTTGAAGCAATTCTATGCACTTAACATCTTTCTTTTTAATCTTCTGCAAAATTGAGATTTCATTCAGAAGAGTAAATAGAACAAGCTTTTATTTGAGTAAATTGCATTAATGATGTTAGTGATCTAAAACAAGTAATGTTTTAATATTTAGAAGTATACCTACCTTTATCTTCTTTAAATACAGTGCTGAGAGCAATATTTACAGACTAAGTTTCACAGGTTCACACAGTGACCCTACTCAGACAACCAAAGTGAGACATTTTGAAAGCAAAATTGAATAAACAAACACTCATCAGAGTGGTTTGGGTTGGAAGGGACCTGTAAAATCATCGAGTTTGACCCACCCATCTATAGGCAAGGAGGGATGCCTCCCTCTAGACCATGTTGCACAAAGTCCCATCCAGACTAGCCTTGAATGCTGCCAGGGAGAGGGTATTCACAATCTTGCTGGGCAACCTGTCCTGGTGTCTCACCAACCTCTCTACAGATAATTTCTTCCTAGTATCTAGTCTAAATCTACCCTCTGAAAGTTTAAAACAATTTCCCCTTCTCCTGCTGCTACATGCTTTTTATAAAACGTCCTTCACCAGCTTTCCTGTAGGCTTCTTTCCAGCTCTGGGAGGTTGTTATAAGGTCTTCCCCTCCTCCTTCATAAATTCCAAGGTTCATAAAATGAAAGGTAGGAGTAATTCTGAGGGCTGCAAAATTCATTTCTGCTCTTTCCATGCTTACCCCAGAATGAAGGAAGCAGGAAACAGCCATTTCCCATCTTCTCAGGCACTGCAGTGATCACTGAGCTTCAGAAATCAAAAAAGATTTAAAACTATCCTGATGTCCATAATTTCCATGAAGTCAAAAAGACACAAAGTTGATTCATACATTTCAAAATGTATTCATTTCATAATTTATTTCTCTGTAATATGTGATTGAATCTACATTTTCTTGAACTGAAAAGAACTGTTGAATAGATAGCAGTGGCTAAAATGCCATACCAAATTGAACTGAATAGCAATGAAATCTCCGACGCTGAACACATGAATAGAGGCAGGCACCAAAGGCAGTCAATGTTCTCAATTTCCAAATGTGTTAAGAGCAGCATGAGATAACACTTAAAGTAAAATAAGAGTGCTCCCCAACATCGGGGGTGCTGATTGGCTGGTGATTTGTAAGGTTGAATTGCATGTAATAGAAATGTCTTTTGATTGTAAGACAAGTTCGAAATTGCTAAGATTTTAAACAGTGCTGATTATTCTAAATTATTATATGAGCTGGAAGGAAATTACTGTGAAGACAAAATAAGCCTTGATGATTTATATTAGTAGTAACAAAAACATGTTGATATTAGTAAAATTGAGAAATGAGTAAGTACTTTGCTTCTGGGAGTAAAATTCATCAGAAAGTGCAGAGCTGACGTAGAAGTGGTATTCAAGTTTCTGGGAAGATATGTGTATATTAATTCCTTCCATTTTGGAGACTTCATATCCTGAAGTTTCCAACCTTCTGTACTTTCTCTGTAGAATATATAATACAGTGCAATGTAAAATAATATAACAATATCGTTAGATGGTAGATGGAGACCATAAAAATACATTCCATCTTCTAGAAAAATAATATTCCTCTAAAAGATTTATGGGCATGAATAGGAGATATTTTATATAGTTTTTATTGCTTTGCTATTATCAAAGTATCTGAAGTACCACTTTGTATTTTTCGTATTTCTGTAAAAAGCATGTTGCTATTTGGCGCAGAAAAAAATAGTAGATATTGCATTTTCTGAGACACAGTTCTTAGTTGAAAAAATGGGATCAAATGAACAATTTTATTACGAAATTGACCAAGTATGTTAACAAACGTAGCTCTGAAGTTAACAAGAAAAAAATCTGAGTTTTATAATATAGAACGTGCCACTTAAGTTTTTATTTCAAACCTTCTGTTATAAACTGGTTCCAGAATTAGAAGTTTTGTTGGTATTAAGAGGGTTTTAGTGAAGTACTTTAATCAATTAAATTTCTTTGAAGTTCCATTACTTCAACAATAATGTAACATTAAAATGATATGGATGTGTCAATGGTTTATGGGCTAATTTGGCCTGGTTCTGTTATGAATGAAGTGGGGAAACCCAGGGACCCATGCCCCAGAGAAGGGAAATAGGGAAAAGGGAAATGGTAGGGAGATGAGCCTAAAAACAAAAAAATGGTAAATGATCAGAGGAGGAAAGCTAATTTACTAAATACGATATCGGAATGAAAAATAACACAATATAATACAATATAATTGGAACTGAGGCAAATAAATAAAGTGAGAGAGAGAGAATCCAAAATCTGAGGGTCTTACTCCAAAGTTGAAGGTGAGATGGCTAAGTAGCACAAACTGCCAAAATACACAACAAAAAAAAGGAAGTCTCTGGACTTGCATGCATTTTTATCTTTCCCTCTGAGTGGAAAACAGGAATGCAAAGTCCTCTAGAGTATGTAGTTCTTCTCTTCTGAGAGCAAGATACCTGGAAATTCAACAGTCCACAGAACTGGAGCATTAACTCTTTAACTCCCAGTGCCTTAGATGATGTTATGATGTGGAATACCAATAAGAAGAAATCATAAAGCCATGACATTCCACTCCTTATTCCACATCATTATGTCAAGATTCATATATATATACAAACAAACAATAATTAACATGTATTACACACACACATATCTATATACATATATATACATGGAATTACTGACTGCACTCCCCCATCATCAAACTCCCTTGTGGTACACATTGAACATCCCCATTCTTCTGTATAACCCACCAAGTCGATCCATAGCCCTGTGCAAAAACAGTTCCACAGAAAGATTTGCTCTTTCCAGAAACTTTTCCCAATGTGCTCTTTACACATATTACAGGGTTCTTGTCTTCCTCTACAGTATGTAAGGAGCTGGATTGAGCAGAACCATCACAATTGACAAATCCTTGAGTGTTGACCAATAAGGTGGCTTCTGCCGAATGCTTCTCACAGTGCTTGCCACCCATTTGTTCAACATCATTTTTGACAATCCAAATCTTTTAATTTTACCAGAAGCTGGTGCATGATAGGGGATATGATATATCCACTCAGTGCCATGATCTTTGACCCATGTGTTTATAACATAATTTCTGAAATTAGTCCCATTATCTGACTCAGTTCTTTCTGGAGTACAGTGTCACAACAGGACTTGTTTCTTGAGACCTGATGTGGTGTTTTAAGCAGTCAAATGGAGTACTGCATATGTTTCAAACCATCCAGTGTTTGACTTCACCATGGTAAGCACATAGCATCACAGGTTCATGTCAAGGTGATATAATCAACCTGACACACCTCCCCATATTTATACTTCTGCCTTCACCCTTCCCCCCAGACAGTTTTCATCTTCTTGGTTTGTTTAATTGTTGCACGTATGTCACAGTCATAAATAACCTGTGCAACAGTGTCTATAGTAAAGTCCACCCCTGGGTCTCCAGACCACTTATGTATTGTATCTCTTCCTTAATGGCCGGAGGTTTCATGGACTAACCCAGCTAGAAATAATTCACCCCTGTGTTGCCAGTTCAGGTCTACTTGAGCCACTTCAGTTTTGGTAGCTTGATCTACCTTACAGTTATTTTGTTCTTCTTCAGTAGCCTGACTTCTGGGCACACGAGTATCTGCATGATGCACCTTTACAACCATATTCTTTATTCAGACAGCAATGTCTTTCCACAGTTCAGCAGCCCAAATCGATTTACTCCTTTGCTGCCAGTTGTTTTTTTTCCACTGCTGTAACCACCCCCATAGCAGATTTGCCACCATCCATGAGTCAGTATAATGTATTTGCCACCTCTCCTGTTCAGCAACATCTAAGATCAGTTGGACAGCCTTTACCTCTGCAGATTGGCTTGATTCCTCTTTTCCTCCAGAGGCTTCTGCAACTTCTCATGTAGCACTCCACACCGCAGATTTCTATCTACAATGCTTCCCCACAGTACGACGCGATCCATCTGTGAACAGGGAGAACTTCTTCTCATTTTCTGGTAATTGTATGGTGGGGCCTCTTTAGCACACAATACCTCTTCAGCTGGTAATGTTCCAAACTTTTTACCTACAGGCCAGTCCATGATCACCTCTAAGATTTCAGAACAGCAGAGGTTCCCCTTTTGAACATGATGAGTGGAGGGAACCTTTCTCTTAATCATTCAGTTTAGCACTGGCAGTTGAGGTGTTAGAAGGAACTACATTTCAGTACTGTTTACACCATCCTGACTCTCTAGTTGACAAATCAACTTATGAATGGGGAGCAACAAATCCTTGTTAGTGAGGTACTGTCATCTGTGAGCTGTTTTTGTAGTGATTGGTACCAGTTGCTCTTCCACTCATAGCAACCCCGCAATAGATGGATCTTTTGACAGACCAAACAAAACAAACTTGCTTAATGTCATCTGTGTGTACAGCAGCTATTCCAAAGGCCCATCGGTACCTGTTGGAATCCTTAAAGTAACTGCTTCTGAGGTAATCAATACCTGGGCTAGTCACACTAGGATGCTTTTGCCAGTGTTTACCAGTGAGGCTTACTTTGGCCTCCAACACAGTCAATTCTTGAGAACCCCCATTTACCCCAGAAATATAAATTGATTCTGTCACTTTGTGACTCAGGGGCATTAGAGTGTGCTGTGCTCCAGTGTGCAAGAAAATGTTCTTCATTATATGTAGAAAGTTTTCTGTTGAAGAAAATATGACAAGGAGAATGAAAAATTATGTCAGGAAAACAAACAGGAAATACCATATCTTTGGATTGTGATCCAGATCCTGACCAAACATGAAGAACATGTCTTTATTTTATCCTATGAGCCTTGAGAAGACTGAGAACAAACTACAAGCTGTTACTCAGAAAAATGTTGATTGTGCTACTAGAGGAACATGTTACTTCTTCTATTACTTAGCTTTCAACCAGTATTATTTCAATAATTATTAAGCTTCAAACCACTCCTTGTTTGGCTCAAGGTTGCTTCGAACTGCAGCTCTAAATTGTCAGTTTTCTACCTACAATTAAGGGAAAGGCATGGACAAGTTGTAATCTAATTTGTGGGTCAGGTACTGAAACTTATGTTGGTGGTGCTTAACCTTTAGTTGTTTATATTGTTCCTTGATTTAACCTTGAAATATGATGTTTATCAATAATCTTAAAGAACACTGGGCAGCCTGATTTAGTGGTTGGCAACCCTGCCCTTGGTAGTGGATTGGAACTGGATGTTTTTTTTTATGTTCCATCCATTCTAAGCCACTCCATTCTATCTTTAATATTGAAAAAATGTAAGATCTTATAAACTTCTATTAGCTGCTCTAGAATCAGTGATGCTTGAGTATGCATACGTATTAATAATTAAGACATAATAATGCCTTTTAATTGATAGGAACAGCATTTATAATACATTGTTCACTTTTATTTACCGTAGTTTCTACTCAATCAACAACAGAAAATTTTATAATTGGAAATGCTTTCTTAAGTTTTCTTTCAGTAAGTGAGAAAGAAAACACCTTGCAAAAGATCAAAAGAAAGAGATTAATATATAAATATATTTATGTAAAATGTAAAATATGTAAATGTAAATACTTTATCTTCTGAACTAAATGTAACACAAATTATGCAAAATGAAAACAAAAACAAAAAATCATGAATGTGCACGTATGTATTTGTACTACATGGAACATTAAAAGGAATTCATGATAAGCAGAACTCTGCATATTTATTTACTTAAAGCTTGAATTAGGTCGTTTAAGTCTGGAAGTCTTTCCAAAGCTAATGAGCATATATTCTAGCATATTTTAGTCCCTGTTGTAAAATTATGGAAATCTTTCCATTTTTCTGTGTTCTCAAATATACTTTTTTAAAGAGACAAGAAGTATAGAACTATATTATTTCAATTTTCCTATGAAGCTGAAGTAACTTTCACTCTAAATTGCATAGTATTTTTAATTCTACAATTAAAATATCAGAATTATTAGCAAATTCTCTTATTAAATTATGTGAATACTTAACTTTGTGAATTGTCTTTCTTTTATATTCAAACCCCACATATAGAAACTTCATGCCAAAATTATACAACACAGATTTTTGAGCTGTGGAATATGGTTTATTGATATCAGAACTGTATTACTCAAATCATTCACTGTTAGTGAAATTACATGGGAAATAGCTGAAAACAATAGAAACTTCTAAAAACAGTCAGTTATTTAAAACTGAGTTGTTTAGTGAAATGAACATCTTGCATGAACATGGAAAAATCAGTAGAGTCTCAAATGAGAAATAATAAATTATTGGTAAACATAATACCTGATTCTTGGCTTGGAACAAAGCTTATGTTTAATGAATAGCAACATTTAGTTTCCACAACTTTCACAAACCAGTAAATCCAGAAGAGTTTATGAAACATGAGAGATACTGGGATTGAATATAATCCATACCAGTTTTATATTTTTAAAAAATTACTTAAATGCACTTTTCAATACTTACATTAATGCTTCTTTCCAAGACTGAGGATGCAGTGGTATTCTGATGCTCAAGGATTTTCATGTGTATGATAACTTTCTTGACAGCATTCAAAGCAGATAGGCACCTAAGTCCCAGTCCACTGAGATGAGAATTTAGCCTTTGGCTCAAAGCACTCAGTTTCCATCACAAATCTTCCTATCTACCCATATCAAATTGAACAGTACTATAGTTGAAAGTCTTATGCACTGTGAAATAGGGAATGTGCAGACATGGATGTTTTGAGTTCCAAACTATTTAAACTGTTCAGTAATAAAAATGTGTTCAGACCGTATCTCCAGTAACTAGACATTTAGTGAAGTTAAATTTAATATTGAAACATAATGATTGAAATTCATCTTTTATTGTTTTGATGGGTATGATCAAAGGAGTTTGAGATTACAACTAAAGCACAAATAAGGAGAATCTCACCTTTCCATGATTTAGAAAAGATTTCTATCTTTTTTGTTGGTTCAGATACGCTATTTGCTACATTTTCTTTATATGCAAAAATCACTTCTTTCACTTCATCTCTTTTCTACTTGTACTGTTCTTTTTTCCCCCATATTCTTCTCACATTTAGGTTATTGTCTGCAAACTTTTCATCCTTACCAATAAACATAACAACAAAATTTAATGAATTCATTCATTCAGTTCTTATTCTCAAGGTTGTGTTTTGTTGTTTTTTTTTTTTCCCACAATCACTCTACAGTGGTTGAGAAGTATTTTCAAGATTATGGCAATGGATATAGAGAGCCATGTTTGTTTTTTTTGTTTGTTTGTATTTTTGCCATTAGATTATTTTTGTTTCTGTCTCTAATTTCTGAATTCAGTGGGTGCTGAAAGATGCAGAAGCTGAGAAAATAAATAAATAAATAAAAGAAATTATCTCAGAATAAATGATTTGTGGTTCACAGACTCACGTAACCAGAGGCTGCAAGAAAGACAAGGTCTCCATCTGGTCAGCAAAATTCTTAGGGACTTTTTCAACCCAACCATGACTGTTTCCTTCAGCTCTTAGATAAAGTATTCCAACAGATTAGAACTCTTTAACTCTTGCAGATAGAAAAATGCAATTTATGATCCTTGATGAATGCTGTTACTAGTAAGATATATGAGATTCTGTGACTGAGAGAAAAGATCTTGTTTCTGAGTTTCTCAATTGTCAAGGTTTGGAAAATCTGTAAGAGTCCTATATATACTCCTAAAGCTCTCCTAAACTCTCATGGCAGTAGCAACTCAAGGTGGTGCTTGCTGAACTGGTAAGACCAAACATTCTCTACTGTTCCTGCAGAAAAATGGCCTGCAGTAGGAATCACTTAAAATTACATAATGGTGCCTAAAACTGATATTTTTGTCCTCATGTTATTTGAAGAAAGAGTAGTGTTTTGTTTTTCTTTTTCTTTTTCTTTCTTTTTTGTCTCAAGTAAAAATTAATGTACATAATAAATAAGAGAAAGAAAGGGACTTCAAAATATTCATATTTTTTATTTGAATTTTTTTTTTAATAGGAAAAACGTTTTGTTTGAATGGCATCTCATTTCAAGGACTAGATATCCATTTAAAAAATCTATTTATCAGTAAGGTAGAAAAAAAGAACTTGTAATTTACCTTGCAAGATAAACGATTCATATAATCGTGGAATTGTTTGAATTGGAAAGCTCATCTAAAGGTCAATTCATCCAACTACTCTGCCATGAAAAGAGATATCTACAGCTAGATCATGTTGCTTGGAGCCTGGTTCAGCATGACCTTGAACATCTCCTGCAACAGGGAAGCACTTTTCTTCTTCACTATCTTTATTGTAAAAGTCCAGTTTAAAATTCTCCTCCTTGAGTTTGAAATAATTTCCCCTTGTTCTGTCACAACAATTCCTTCTAATAATCTGTCACCCCGGTTTTTATATTCTCCCTTTAGATACTAAAAGACACTATCAGGTCTTGCTGTAGTCTTCCCCAGTCTGAACATCCTCAGCTCTCAGTTTCTACTTGTGAGGAAGATGTTTCATCCCATGGATCACTTTTGCAACTCTCCTTGGAACGTGCTCCTACAGGTCCACATCCCTACTGTACTTGGTGCTCCACATCTGGATGCAGTACTCCAGGTGAGGTCTCACCAGCACAGAGTAGAGGTGTAGGATCACCTTCCTTGTCCTGCTGGCCATGCTTCTTTTTATGCAGCCTATAATATGGTTGGCTTTCTGGGCTTCAAGGGCTCCTTGCTGGCTCATATCCAGCTTGTCATCCAGCAGTACCCCCAAGTCCTTTTCAGCAGGGCTATACTCTATCCTTACATCCTCCATCTTTTATTAATTGTTGAAGTCACCACAATCCAGGTGTAAGGTCCTGCATTTGGCTTTATTGAACCTCATGATGTTCACCTGGGCCCACTGCTCAAGCCTGTCTAGATCTCTCTGGATGGCATCTTGTCCTTCGTGTGCGTCAACTGCATTACACAGTTTGATGTCATTCACTTGCTGAGGATCCACTCAATCCCACTGTCAATGTCACTGATTAAGATATTAAACAGCACTAGTCCCAGTACTGACCTTTGTGGGACACCATTTGTTACTGATCTCCATCTGGACATTGTTCCATTGACCACCACTTTCTGGGTACAATCTTGAAATCAGTTCCTCATCCATTGTACAGTTCATCTCACTCATATAATCTATATCTTTCCAATTTGGAGATAAGGCTTTTGTGGGATTCTGTATCAAAGGCCTTATTGAAGTCCAGATAGATGACATCAGTGACTCTTCCTTTGTCCATTGCTTTAGTTACTCCGTCACAGAAGAACTAACCAAGAGAACATGGGCCTATAGCATGCATACTTCAGTGCAGGATTTGACATTTTAATGCAAATCCAGCTTAGTTGTCTTTTTTAAGGTAGGGCGCCAAATTTGAGTCATGACACCCACTCAAAATTAGGTAGGTATCTTCTTCTGTGGGGAACAAGTATTGGAACAGGCTCCCTGAGGAAATGGTATGACATCTGAACTTTCCAGAGTTCAAGAAGTGTCTGTACAATACCCGCAGTCATGCACTCTGATTTTTGAGTGATCCTGAATGAGCCAGGAGTTGGACTTGATGGACCTTATGGATCCCTTCCAATTCAGGATTCTATGGTTCTATGACACCAGTTTCTGTGACCAAATTAAGAGTCAGGTCTCATATATTTTAAATAGGAAAAGATATAAAAGATACAATGTCGGCATGCAGTATGTATGTTTCTATATGTCTATGTGCATATGTTCTATGTGTATCTAAGGACAAATGAGTTCACGGAACATTTGTTTTAACACCAATACATTCAATAGACCAAATAGAGTAAAGACATTTGTGTCTATGTAAAAATAAATAAATTAATTAATAAATTAAAAAAAAAAAGAAATAATTCTTAATAAAGTCAAGAAGGATTTTATGTTCCCTGTGTTTTTAGTGAGGCTTGGTTTCTGTTTTGTTTTGTTTTTAGTTAACAATATTGACAAAGATTTATTGGATGACAGACAGCACAGTATATTTTGATGTTCCTCACATCAGGTTGTTTCAACCACAACGTTTGGTGTTCTAAGAGAGATGAGACATGACATGACCAATGAAACTTGATGAAATGTGTCACAGTCCAAAGCACTGATCTGAAAACCTGAAAACACCTGTTCTTCAAAACAGTCCAAAACAGACATACTTTTAAGGGACTTTGATAAACTTGGTTGTTTACTGGAGTTAGATATTTATTATTTTATAGTTTATATATTTTCAATTTTTTTTTCTAACTGAAAAGGACTGCATTAAAGCTAACTGAAATTATATACACTGAGAAAAAGTTTATTTTAAGGAAGAATAGTCTTAAATGCTATCAACAGTGGTATTTATGACTATAAAAATTTCATATGAAAGTGTGGGAGAGAAACTGAGAAACAGAGAAGGAACAACGAAAATATGCAAACATGATCCACCACATTTTAAAAATGATGAAATAAACAAACATACAATTTCAGCAACTGTAAATATGACTGTAAATCTGCATTAGGTTTGCAAATGCTGTGCTGTTGATGGATAATCAGACAGTTAACTTATTTTTACATTCAGCTTTGGCCTCAATATTCTTAACAGTATTTATTTCATATTCTACGTATACACTGAGTGTCTGAGGATATTAACCTAAGCTTGTGCATAGCCACTAGAAATATTAGTCTGACTTTAAAATAACAAAATATTCTCTTGAATTCAGGACAAAGAAAGGCAACAAGTACAGTGAATTTGTAAGAAGAAAAAAACATAAATCATTAATCTGAGAGTAAATCAATTATTCTGAGAAAAGATTTAACAAAGTTTTTTATGGCTGACTAGCATATGGAAGGACCAAGAATAAGTGAAATGATCTCCACCAGTTAGTATTTAAAAATTGTATATGATTTAAAAATTTGATGTATTTTTGATTGCATTTAATTTAAAAATTTTAAAATAATTGTATTTGATTTAAAAATTTGTATATGATCTGTAAGTAAAAATATCTCAGTGCTAAAAATGTTATTCTTTGAGGGACTGCTGAACACTGGATACATTATGGAGTCAAAGAGAATTAAGAAACAAAATAGTGACCAAAATAAATACGCAGATATTATAAGCAAATATTCTGAGTTTTATATATTCTTAAGACTGCTAATGACTATTTCCCATCAGCACAGAAATAAAGACTATGAGGATGAACTGAACAACAATAAAACCACAGCAAATATGAGAATGAAGGTTGTCACTCTGAAGAGTAGTCTTAGGTCTGAAGTGAATACTCACAGTTCAGTGTGTAGATGCATTTCTATCACCTATGAATGCAGAATATTTTCTTTTCTCCGGCATATTTTACTCCATTTTAGAAGTTGAAACTTGCCCTAAAATATCATCTGAACCAAGATTATATAATTGTGCAGAAAGGTGGGCAAAAATAAAATGATATAGAATTCTCCATTGACCTCCATTACTTGATTCTTCCTTTCTTTCTTTCTTTCCTTTTGTGCAATCCAGAACTTCCTTACACCTACCTCATCAGATTTTCATAGATTTTCACTTTCCATGATATTTTTGCTCTCATAATTCCCAAAGAGGCTACATATTCTAGTATGAAGATAAGATATATGTGTTGTCATGTCCTGCCCTTTTCACGACTGGACTCGTGAATGCTTTAGATCTCCCTGCAACATGAACTAAACCTACTTGGTCATAAACCGTTAATATCTTTGAAAATGCCTCTTGCAGAAACAGAAGGCTTGCAGTGTTGCAGTCCTTATCTTCTCTAGCCTGTTTACAACACACTATCTATTGCTTCTATTGAAACACAGAAGAAAAAAAAAAAAAACAACACACAGAACTCCAGAAATTCTGACAATAATTTCAAATGCTACAAGTTCCTTCTTCTAGATAAAGAATAGGGAATATACTCAATATCAATCATATTCCTCAGCGAGCCATTGAAAGAAAATCAGACAACACCTTATCAGTTGTTTCAAGTCCATATTGAGCAGTAAGATAAATAACAGAATAAAACAAATATCGGGAACACATAGTTTTTTATTCATTTGTATTTATGTAAACAATAAGTTTGCTGACAGTTACAGCTATTATTAGTTTGTGGCTGAAAAATTTATCTTAAATAAACCATTCTAAAATCAACTGTGCTATCTTGTAAAATAATTTCTGTGTAATTTCTTACCCAGTTACATTAAATATTTTATGCTTCATCACCTATCTACTTTTCAACATCTAGAAAATTTTAATATATCTAATTATATAAACTTTATCACACAGAACTGTTGAAATGAAGAAGGCATTTTAATACTACTTGGCATATTATTTTCAGGACTGTAATAATGGAAATGAAAATAATTTGAAATGTAATATTACTCATTCATACTTTGTTGCTTTGATGTTGTTTTTTAGTCATTTAAAGTACTAAAATTTTACTTAGGAATTCAATTACAATTTAATTTTATGCTCATGGTGATAGAACACTGAATGTAACCTGATTTCCTTAACTCTTCAAAAATAAAATGGTTTATATTTCTATTAGCCACAGTGGTTTTATCACAGAATCTCAGCCTATGTATTTTGTAAGGTTCTATTTGGAGTTGCTCAGAAATCTCTTTAAACTACTCTTTAAATAACACCTGTAGACACTTCTAGAATTTATATTAAAAGGTAGCCAGACTTTTATTGTATTAATTTCTGATCTTTCTACCTCTAAGTTTTGGAACTGAGTATAATGTAACTTGAATGAGACGGGAGATTCAAAAATACTTTTTGGTCTCCAGTAGCAAAATCTTATTCTGCTTTACATCAGTTATGAAGAACTCCTTTGATAGCAAACTGACATGACTTTGATGATGATGGACATAGATCTAGGCTGAGTTTATGTATAGTAATATATCTTACATTTCTCCTCTGAAAAGAAAATGGTCCAAGAAAAGGTAGATAATCCCTCTGTAGACAAGAAAAAATCATACTATAGCGAGGAATTCAGAATGTTGTGCTGAGTTTTTCACAAAATATTCAGTCTGGAATGTAGATGAGATAATAGTATTTGCTTAAAATGGAAAGTAGTGTAGACATTACTGTGTTTTATGGGTCATGCTAGAATGTATAAGAGAAGGGTATCCTTTAACAGCTAAATAAAAGAAGTCCAAGAAACAATATTCAACTCCAAGTTCAAATGCTACAGATTAATGTGACATACACAAACAAAAAACAGATTGTCCTTATTTGAATTTTATTATTTTTGATTCTATCTCCATTGGCCTTGGGACAGAAGACATCACTACTATATTTTGTCATCTTGATGTGTTTAAGATACCATCACTTTGTATGTTATCAGTTGGTGACTTTGTGAGTTGGAACATGTACTGTGGCCACGAAGTTTGCTTATCTAGCTAGATATCAGTGTAAGCTACGAAAAGTCTACTGGGATGGAGCTGGCAGAACAGTAGACTTGACAGGAAGCATTAAGTCTCATGTAATCTCTTTAACTCCTGATTTTGGTCAGAGAATCTGGAATGAACTGTCACCACAACAGTGAATCATCTTTGTCCCAGAAGAGAACTAGTTCTAAGAATCCAAACCAGATTAGTATGATTTGAGACCCATGTCAAGGGCACAGCATTCTTTCCTAACCTCTCAAAGGATCCTGCAGAACTTTGTGTTCCACGTAGATAGCATATACAGAGATCTCTCTGAAAGTAGTGCCTCCTGTTTATTTCTGTGGAAACTCTAACAGATACAAAGAGTACAATAGCGCTATTTGATAAAGAACAATCTAATGTACAAAAAGTTATATTTCAGCATAGTCACCGGGAATGCATTTTCGGCAGTGATGAAAAAAAGCCTGTATTATTCACAAGTAATAATCTGCACCAGTGAAGGTGATCCTCTCTCACTCTTGTCATGGCTGAAATTCACCACCAATCACCTCACTGCGCAAATATCCCGTTTGGTCTTTATAAATATTCAGTAAGTGTTGATGAACGTCAGTGGCTCCCATTTTTCTGCATGGAGGAATTCAGTTCCATGAATCTGCTACATACACCTCTCCAAGTCAGCCACCATTCTGTCATACTGCCCCTCTGTTACCATCTATTGCACAGCAGCAACCAACATCTCTTTCTGACATTGTGGATCAGCATAATAAATAAGAGTCATTACTTTCAGAGTAGCCTCTGTATCATAGTTCCAGTATAGCAGGGAAAGTCCTTGAAGTGACTGCACATTACTGTTTTTTCCTACACTAGGGCATTTCCACAGTGTAACCTACCTGCTGGCCATCTGTGGGAAGATTATTGCAAATCTCAGTTTCATACTACTTGAGGGTCTGATTCCAGTGACAGGTGCTGAAATTGATTATTACATGGTACCAAAGCACTTTTACTTTCTGTGATTTCAAAGATGCTTTCTATGTTTAGTTCTGTTTTAGAAAGCTTTTCTCAAGTTTGTTTTTCTACTGTTCTATTTTTGCATTTTTTGTTAATACAAAGCTAATTTCAAAAGATAATAAAATGTAGCACCCATTTGTTTCTGTGAAGACTGATCATGATTCTTGCTACCTGCAACAAGTATGTTTCTGCAAGAATCCCAGAAGTATTGTCACAAATCTGCTGTCATAGTTTATTGTCTAATCAGGAAAGAATTGAATTCTTGATGGACTTTATTTGTTGTTTGATTGAAATAGTGAGATTGGAAGTACTGGACAGATTAATTAATTTGTGACAGAGAATCTAACTTAATCCAAAGCATTCCATCAGTTTGACTGAATTCTGAGAAAAGATGCTTTAAAAAAAAATTGTCACTTTTGCAGTACTTTAATACAAAGGCCCTGCCTTCTTAGTGGCTACCATTATATATTATGTTATGCTATGCTATGCTATGTTTGTTATGTTATGTTATGTTATGTTATGTTATCAAATTATATATTTTTAATGTAAAAATTAAAGGCATCATCCAGCAACAACAACCTGAATGCTTAAAAAGTAAGATCAAATGAGCATTTGGAGAGTGTTTGGAATAAGCAAGCCAACTGAGTATTAAACAGTATTTAAATTCATAGATAGATAGATAGATAGATAGATAGATAGATAGATAGATAGACAGACAGACTCCTTCAAAAAATATAAAGGCTTTTTACACTTGTAACTATGAATATATTTTGAAACTACAAGAATTGACAATATAAATAAGACAGCAAAAATTCCAGGTAATCACAGCTAATGTTTATAGTAAGTTATGGTATCAGGAACAGTGGAAGAATTAACACTATTTTCATATTCTCAAAAAGTTTGGTTGGTCAGAGTTACAACTAAATCATGTACAAAGCTCACTTTTAATTTAATAGTTACTGCTGTGTTATTATTTTCGATTTTAAGTTACGTCTGTTGTTTTGTATGACAAGTTCCAGTTTGCACTCTTTCTGACAGATTGACACATTAAGCTCTTTTATTATTCCAGGGCATAAATATACCTTCTTTAGTTGAGAGAGAACAAAGAAACAAACCAGGAATGGTAAAAGAGATTTCTTGAATTATTATTTTATAAATTGTCACAGTGTTTATCTTTAAGTGACATGAAATATAACCCAAAGTTGCAAATTCATAAATTTGTGGAAACAACTGTTATTCTCCTTCCTCAGAGGCACAGAGTTTAAAAACATTCTATTGTAAAGCACTACAAAATAATTTCTTTATCCAAAAGCTCTGAAGCAGTTATTAAACCAGCTGTTTTCAAAAGTACACAAATCTGCTAAGTTGCAGTTGGGTAACTGTTAAATGTTAAAGCAGTGAATGATCAGCATGTAGCAGATGGCCTGGGAATGGGTTAGAAAATGGCAATGTTAATACCACCAGACTGAAATGTTCATTTGTGCTGTGGTATGTGCAGGCTGGATGAATAATGAAGGTTCTGTAATAATTGTGTAAATCCCAACATTATTAAATCGATTCAGCTGGGGTTTCTTAATATATGTGAAGCACTTGATGTACTTTGAGAAACACCTCCTCTTTTTGCTAAAGCTGTTCTCATTAACTCATACTGCTTTATTTGCTGTGACCTCAGTGTTCCTGTTTAGTAATGAGTGGAATAAAAATTAGAAATCCACTTTAACTCTCAGTATGAGACATAGGAAAGTATCCCAGAGCCTAGGCACTTCTCATACTTTTATTTTTATTATTTTGAGTTTTGTCATTGTTTGAAACATACACCATCTCTTTTATGATTTTTAAATTAAATTACATTAATTTAAAATTTGAATTTGATACATGAAGAATGAGGGAAGGAAAATCACAATCTAGTCAAATGCTAAAAGTTGTTTTATGCTGGTCAATTAAAAGAGTATGTAAAATCAATAACCCCAATGTGTACTTTGCTCTAACAGTTTATCAAAGCTTGGTGTTTCCTGTGTAATGCCAAATGACATAATAATTTTATATAGTTATGACAGACATAGATCAGGAGTAATGTATTTAATGAAGAGACCAAAAATTATAACCCATGTGTGCTAGCCTCACAAAAAATGATCACCTGTGATACTAAAGTAAAGCATAAATAAAAAAATAAATAATATAAAAAAAATCAACACACTCTAAACATGTTTCAGGCAGATGCAACTTGCAGACTTGCAGATTTGAAAGTCTCTTTTTACCTCAGCTTTTACCACAGTTTAGGCGAAAGGTGAAAGCTGAACACTATGAATACAGCGTTACTTTTCACCATCACCAGCAATATGCTACTTTAAGGGCACCTGATGAGACTTATACAGACATCTGCGCTAAGTCTGATGACAGAAATACGGCCAGCTAGATCAATATGAGACATCACCTACTATTAAAGGACAAGGCAGCTGAAAATCTTAATTCTGCCAATTCCTGACGTTGGCTGTTATGGATACATTAGGAAAAAAACAGTATGTGGCCCTTAGAACTCAACAGTATTTTTCTCCTCATGCAATAGCTCCCACTAAACTCTTCAGATAAATAAAACCTTTAAGTGACAGCTATTAATACTTCTGTTTAAGAATACTGAATAAAAGAAAGCATAGATCTAGAGAAGACACTTGCTTTACAATAATGTATACAAAAAGTATCTTTCAATACATAAAAGACACAATATATGAGACAGTAGTAAATTCCAGTGCTATTTTACCACCAAAATTCAAAATGTCTGCAAGAGAGAGGTGAGCATGTGTATATAGGCATTCTTACTCTTAGCTAGGGATCTTTTTGCAGTGAAAGTTTCCAGTGAAATCAAGGAAATATCTTACATCTGACCTTATACAAAGTCACCCTAGTTTCTACATTGGTGTGAAAGAGATTTCCATGGTGAAATGATTGAAGAGGGGTAGAAGTAATATTTAGAAAGAAAGAAAACATCAGCTTTTCCTCCTCACATTTCCATAACCCTGCAAAAATTATGAATGTCACTTGAAGCCAAACTATATGAATATAATTCAGCTTGCAGGATATAGAGGGGATACAGAGCTCTTTAGAATGTCTGTGTTTTACTTAGCTTTACAGTATACTACAGCCTATAGGGAGTATAATATTTTCTCAAAGCTACTTTAACCAGCCACAAGAAAATAAATATAAATCTGCCAGAATGTCATTTTTCTATGCCAATCTCTAAGTATTCTTAGATTCTTAAAAAACTAGTTCCATCGGAAGTCTGAGCATTCTTCAGACTTTGTTACCTGAAGACTGGCTCTGTATAAAGCAGAATAAGGAAGTTCCGGGATTAATATTGAGATCCTCACTGTTTGTGTCTTTAATACTCATGGAGACTATGAGCTATCCTCTGAGTCATGTCTGCCGCAGGAGAAATAGATTAAATGCAATCCATAGCAATTTGAACACTGGGATTTATTTAAGTGCCAAGATTAGTGCTTATATTCTATTTGATTATTTACGCACTCTGTTCCATAGCCCACTCCCCCCCACACACACCTCTTCCCCATCTCTCACTTTTGAATTTTTTGCCCTTGAGGAGATTGCTGTTAGCCTGGAAGCGCTGAACTGAAAGTCTAGCTGTTTTCATGTGGTCCAGCTATTTGCAGAGACACATCTGTAAGCCTCTTCAGTCAGTTTTTGGTGCATTTCAAAGTGTATCTCCTACTTGATTCCCAGCCTGAATTCTCCATCTGCAGAAGCAAAAAGTGTCAATCAGCTTCCCAGATAGTTCTTCTGCACAATATATAGTTTGCATCTCTCCAAATTAGAAGAGTCTCATATGTGTGACTTCTGCCTGATCAGGATTTTACACCAGTTTGCAACTAGACTGTACTGGCTGTAGCTCACTGTAGTATCTTCATGCTTAGAGATTTCAAAGGCTTAGTGAGTACACATACACAATTACATGATTACCTAAGACATTCCTCTTCCACCAAGATGCCTGAACTTCTACGATGAAGTCCAGGATTTTCACCATCACAGAAATCTTAGCATGAATTAATGTGCATGCATATTCTGTGTGTATATATATGCAATTATGAAGCAAGAGTCCTGGTGAAAAACAAAGAAGACAAACTGACAGTAGATGCCTCAGGGGTCAACACTACAATGACTCATTAATTAGTTCTAGTTATTCTCAACCAATTTATACATTCAGTATGTGTACCAAAAAAAATTGTTTATGAGAAGAAGTAATAGAATTGTACTTGATGGGAGACAGTTATTGAAATGTGAAGTTTTTATGGTCTTCTTTGAGATTGAAGCACAAAAAAATGGCTAATATATTGACTGAACTTAAAAAAACTCACAAATATTAGTGTCTGTAAATACAACTAACATTTACTTTTTCTTGCTTCATTCTTTTTCACCATTCATCTTGTTCCCAGATAATTTATTAAGACCAAAAGCAGTTCTAACTGGTGTAGTTTAACAAACTATTTCATATTTCCCTGTTGATAAAACACTATTTATTTTGTTAGTATCCAATCCTTTACAGTAGTTTGCCTCTTATCCCAAAATATCTGAATTTTCACAGATTACTTTTTAATAGTAATATGATTGCAGCATTACTGAATAAAACAAAATCAGTGCAAACAGTTCCTTTTTACCTACTGTTTTTCTGATCATCTTGACAATATTTTTCTAATACGTTGAATACACACTTTTTCATTTCCAGAATCTATCTAGGTTTCATCACATCATATTTTACCAAGTTGTAGTCTTAAAAATAAAGTTTACAAAGGAATATAAGGTCTTAAGTGAAGCTTGCAAATTGCCCAGATACTTCTGGGTTTGGAGGAGGTTTGGAGGAGCAGCATTACCTGTCTTAGGTGGTCAGTTGAGTTGAATAATACTTTAGAGTTCTTAAGTGAGTATTTATTCTATAATATCCTTCATATATTCTACAGATTCAGGATTAATTAATTAATTAAAAAGTATTTTTGGAAGGCTATCATAATGCTCACAGCTAGGAAACATGAGTCATTTTGAGAGTGAGGTAAAAAGTTACCTTCCAGAACTTTCTTTCATGTACTTTAAGAAAAAATAAAAATAAAAAAAATAAAAAAATAAGCTTGTTTTCAAAGTGGAAGGTCTCTAAATCAAGTAGAGATTTAGAGATCCTTTTAGAGATTTGGACAGACATAATTTCCGTAGCTTACTCCCAGGAAAACTGAAAAAAAAAAAAATAAGTTATTAAAACAGCTTCTGAGCTGAATTATTTTTGCAAAAAAATGAGGTACTGGAGAGTTGGAGCAAAACCCCAGTGTTGTTAAGAGAGGACTAAAGGAACAGAGATCAGACACCATCCCTTTTGAGGGAAAAATAAAATCAATCCATAAAATAAAATCAAAGTGTTTATTTGCACAAATATGGATTGTAAAAAAAGGAAATAAATAATAAACAAGAACAAAATGAATAAAAAAATCCTGCCTGACAGAAGAACAAGTGGGAGAACGTCACAAAATCTTTGAATTTAATCTATTAACTCATGTCTCATGAAATATCCCCCTAAGCAACCTGGAGAAAGACTCTTGGGGAATCTTCTATTCTATTGCAACTCAATCCAGAAAATAGTTATGAATTATTCACTGCTTATGTAGAAAAATGTGTCAAGTAGCATTTTGAATATTATGATACTCTGGTATTTTTATTAGCAATTTTGATAATGAAATACAAAATGGCCTTATTATACCTGCAAATGACACCAAACTGAATGGGGATGTGTTGGGAGCAGGATTAAAATTGGAAGAGCCTGGAAAAGTTTGAAAGACAACCTGGAAATCTGAGAGTTTCTTTAAAGCAAGATAATCAGCTGTGTTTCTTTGGTTAAGGATCATGAGCTTTTGTGAAACAAACTGAACACAAGACCACACAATTGCAAGTAAAGTTAAATGAGAAGAATAATGATTTAATACAAAGGTAATTCACCGTAACTAACAGGATAAAACTTTCCACTCTACTCAGCTCAGCTGGACTCAGCACAGATTCTTTTCTGAGATCTGTGATCTTCTGTTGTGAACTAGTCAGTAAGCCCATGTGGGAATGGAGGGTGATAGAGTTCTACAAAACATGATCTACTAAGATAATTCAAGCCTGATAAAAGAAGGCTGCTAAGGGATGCTGTAGCACATCAAGAGTTGCAGAAAATCAGAATGGAAAAAAAATTTATCAACCCAAAGTTTCACCTTGCCTATTATGTTTCTAGTGATGGCCAGAAACACAAGCTCATAGAAAGTAAGAACTGGAGAATAAAAAATGATACAGCCAAAACTTTCTCAATCTTCAAGTTTTAAACTCACAGACTTTCTAAACTGGAGCTAATTTTCATCAATGTGCCTAATAAGATTTTGAAATATTGGTGAGGTGCTAAAGAAAATATCTGTTCTCCATGCATGGGTGGATGAGATCTTGAGTAATGGGCATCAATTACATTAACAATTAAGAGTAGATATTAAAATAAAATCTTGTAGTAATGGATAATGAAGTACAAGGCCAATTTACCTGAAAAGTCTATGAAGTCTTCAACTTTATTAAAAACAGACCAACACCTTTTGGGAATAATATGTAATATCCTGTGTAGTGGTAAGTGGAAGGAGATTATAAACTCTTTTTGATACTCTCTGTTAATGATTTTCTACGTTATCCTGGTTTACTGATATTTTCATTTTTTTGACATTGTATATCAAATGCTATGTTTCCTAACTGACTTATTCTAAACAAGGACGTTTCCCAAGCAAAAATGAAAATAATTATTATTTTTCTTTCATTCCACTGACTTTATTATAGGAAATTCTGGAAGAATACTCATTTCAATGATCCATATTTTTAAATTTTCTCATTTTTTCCTGGTTACTTCTTTTTTGTCATTCCTCACAAATTTTCATTTTTTTGTTTTCCATTATATCTAAAATGAGAAATCTGTTCATATGTCATTTTCTATCTTAATGTTAGAGTAAGCATTGGAAAAAGACTCCTAGCATTTCTTTTTGCAGTAAAACTACCAAACCTTTGAAACAAGAGTAGTCCTTTTACTGGCTGACAAGTAATTCTGGAATAAAACCTATTTCTGTAGGAGTGCTGAGGCTATTTACTATTTAGTGATATGGTCTTTACTCAGACTGAATCCTACTTTCTTTTAGCTAAAGTTGTCTCTTATATAAATCTTTTGTCCAAATGATCTGAGAGAAAGAAGTGTGCAAAGTATGACCTATGAAAAGCAATAAAGAAACTGGTGGGTTATATTTTATGAAATCTGCATATTCACTGTTCTGTTCTGGCAACAAAAAGAATCATAGAGCTTGGCTAAAGTTGTAGATCTCAATAATGTCAGTTCATTTCAGATATGCAAGTAGTTTTTTACTTACAAGCAAACCAGATAAAAATTGATAGTCTTAATTTGTAGGTGAAAATGTTCTAAGTGAATGCCAACAAAAACTGTTTTTCTATCAAAAAATCAAAAAATGCTTTCTTTTTTTCTTTTTTTTTAAATTGCCATAAACAGAATATATATAAATTTATGTAAAGGTTAAGAGTTAGAAGTCATTAATAGGAGATCTTTCCGTGAAAGAATTTCTAAACTTTTACAATATGTTCCTAAGAAGGGATGTCAGTTATATAAAGTAGTGCCTTATCCATGAGCTTACTCTTATACTGAAAATATTCTGTATGTTTGTAAATTTTAAAAGTGAGAAAAAAAATTACTTTAGAGAAATACAGACTGTGACACTGGTCTTGAAGGTTTTAAATTCAAAATATTAACAATAAAACTGCATTTAATTGTAAGTCTTTTCAATCTACGTTAAAATTAATCAATACTTCTTTCGTGTTCCTCCTCTTCTATATACAATGTGGGTCCAGATGGTTCTCAAAGACTGTAATTTCTAGGGATTTTGAACAGCACATTTGTATTCTGTAATAGAAGGCATTTGATCCTTTATTTGATGTTGGTTCCCGGAAAATCCCTACCTTTAAAAATTCATGAGAGGATTGGAGTGGTAATCTAAGCAGCTGGTCATTTTCCTGCTCAGTTCATTTAAATCTGGACCAAAAAAAAAAAAGAGAGAGAGAGTGTGAGAGAAAATATTTTAAATGGGTTCATGGCTTTCAGGTTCTAATAAAAATAATAGACTGTGAAATTTCATCTGTAGAACCTAAAATGTCAGGAATCTCAAATATTAAAACAACTGATTATGGGAGTAGTCCTATTACCTGTTCTGTTGTCAGCAATTATAAAGACTTTACAGGATTTTTTTTCCCTTCACCTGCTAAAAATATATTGTTTATGAGTAAGGGCACTGTTAGAAATATATGAGCTTTTCTTTTAGCTAAGTGTCCTGAGTGTGGTACAAGTCATTACCGAGTGATATGTAAGTAAATTTTAAATACAAGTGTGCAAGAGGGAGGGATATACATTATTATTTATGTTGAAATACAAATAAGTCTTTATGGAAAATATCTAAGTATACTTAATTTGTATCACTCTTACATCTTTAAAACATGAAAAGAGTTTAAGCTGATTTTCTGCAGATTTGGTACCAAGTCTATGCTATATTTTATCATCTTTTCTTTGTCATTAATGAAAACAAAGATGTAAACAGCTTAAATACAAAAAAAGAAAAAAAGCAAAAAAAAAAAAAAGGGGGATTTCAGTCCTTTGTATTCCATTATATTTTACATATACTTTTTTCTTCAGAATTCTACTTACTAGTTTACTGAGTTAATATTTTTTTCTCTTTTTTTTTAAAGATTACCATTCATTTCAAAATTCTACATACATTTTTTTGGTTTGCTATCCTTTCCCATTCCATCTTTATTTCATTGTTTTCTCTACTTTCTTTTGTTCTATAAATTTTGTAAACTATATATATATATCTTTGGAAACAGGAAAATGCACGATATTCTACTTCTCTTAGGTGGAAGGTTTGTCTATTTTGGTTCATTTATTGGCAAATGCTGTGGCAGGGTGTAGTGAATTCAAGTGGGAATCGAGAGGTGGGGGAAGGAAAAGGATCACCATTTGGGTTAATAGTGATTACAAGCATGTAGTACTGCTCCTTCTAAATCTAATTACTGAAATGAACAGCAGGAGAAAAAAGCTCTGATGCACTGGTCCAACTGCATCCAAGGAATTTATATGAAAGCACAGCATTTGTCAAACCATCATTTGCATCCCTGATTCCAGACCACTCTGTGGGAAATATCCAAAGTGTAAACATGAGTGGATTATCAGCTTTCATGGTATCATTGAGTTGCACCTTTCCTCCAGCAAAGAGAATGAATGATTGTCTGTGCTTATAGTGATGCTCCAGTGAAAGATGGTAGTGCTTACAGATTAGATGGAATTTAATATACCAAAGTACTTCCTCAGCAAAAATTAGAACTGACTTACAAGGGACACATGCATAATTTACTATGTTTAAAATTTAGGAACAAATGGATAACAATTTATATTGATAAGGAACTCTATTTTGAATTTGCACAGCAGATTTTGAGAACTGAGATCCTTAGATTTAATATTCAGGTGAATTTAAATGCAATTTTGGCTACCTTTTCAGATTGCCATTACAGTCTCTGACTAGATATTACGCAGACAGATTTGATGCCAGGAAGACTGACATGCAAATAATTTAGATTGTTATAACTGAAAAGAAAGGAGAAAATCAAACCCATTTGTTTATGTTTCCTAGGAGACTAGAGTAGGAAGAAAACTTCAGCTATGCTGAAATTATTATTAGCAATAATAAAATTATTATTAGTAATAATAACATATTCATGGAAATTTGCTAGTGTGACTGGGAGTTTTGGTGTTTTACTTATTGTGTTCAAAATTATATGAATAGGAGAAACATAAGAGTATTCAGTACCCTCTGAGAATCATAGCCTTCATCAGAGGACCCCTTTCATCTTTTTGAATCAGCATCTCAGGCATTCATTTTACCAGGCTGTTTAGTGACCTGAGGTCAACAATCAAAATCACAGGATCAGAAATTTACAGTGATGCAAACAAGGACTGTATGATCCCATGAGCTGTGGCAGCTTGATGAAGACATACAGGAGAGAAAAAAAGACAGATCTTAAGTTCTCTGTCTGAAGAAAACTCTCACAAAATCATAAGAAATTGCTGATAGCCTTGTCATGAACATCTTCAACTTCTGAAAAACAGTATCTCTGCATTTCTAATGGTATTCTAATACACACTTCTAATGTGAGCAAGAAAAGTGTAGTTTGGCACTCCTCTCATTGCCCTTGTTTTAGTGGATTTCTAGCATAATAGCAAATGTTACCCTAAAAACACAGGCAGACAGGAAGGACATGCATCTTCACTTCTATTAAAAACCCTTAACATTTTTCATGTTCTGTAATGATGAAGCCAATGTCCAAAAATTTAGGAGGAGAAGGGAAAAAGGAAAGGGAAAAGAGAAGGAAAAGAAAAGTTGATGAATGTGTCTGGCAGCAAACATTTTTAAAAAGAAATATTTAATTTTTTTACATAAAAAGCGCTAAAACAACATGATTGCAGTAGGTATTTCTTGTTGATTTAGTTTTGTTTTCAGAGATAGTAAAATCTCCAAATTGAATTTGAATATATATATGCTTTATTTGTTTCTTGATAAAAGAGAATATAAAATTCGTTTTCCTTTTACAGATGAAATATAAACAGATTTTGTTGTTAATTACTTTTCAATACAGACTTTTTAAAAATTTCTTAGGCTGAAGTATCATTATGTGACATAGCACATCTGGCTATACCTCTCAAGTTGTGTAACATGAACTTCTGTAAACCAGTAGTGCATGTCTTATGTGACAAGAAATCGAACAGGACACGACAGAGTTTCAGGACAGGAGGCTTATCATAAGAACATTGTCTTTGCTGAAAATCATTTACGAAAACACAGTTCTAATCTCTTGGCAATTTGTTCCACCTTCATTTCAAAATGCAAAATGGCTGTACTAAGCTACAGTTATTTGAAGTTGTTTAATAGACCATGCTTTTCTTTGTACATAATTTTGTTCGAACTAAAATTAACCAGGTTTACTGAGGTAACCATAGCAGGTTGGTTTTAAGCCAAATATATTTTACACTAAGAGCTTATTAACACAGGGACAGTTTGAGAAGCCAATATCACCGCAATTCTTCTTTAATAGTTTAGTTTATTCCACTTCATAAAGGTTATTCCTCATCCTTACACTCAGGAAATTGATATCTGCAAAGAACTGAATTTATTTACACATCAGAACAAGCAGTTGAACGTTGCACATTGCAGAAATATCTTCTGATAAAGGAGGATTCAAATTTTAACAGTAACTCTTTACAATATATGTTTATTTTTGCCATCATCTCTAATTTCACCCACAGAGCTCATGTGGATGCGTGGTGATTGAATCCATCTTTGTATTAAAATTAAACAAAGATTTTTCGTGCTTCATAAACAGATGGCAACTTATTACAGGTATTCTCAAATGGTTCCTCTGTGCTTTTGTGGACATATGTCAATGAAAAGTGAATTGTTGTGAGACTGGACTCTTGATTTCTTGCTGAGAAGATATTATATCCCAGTTAGGATATTGTTAAGTGGACAGTTTAAAAAATGATATATAGATCTTATAATATAGATAATTTTCCAGTATGATGAACTAGTAGATTCAATTAAGTTATTGTGTAACATTAAACTAAATATTATGAGATTAATTCAACAGTCATTCATCTCTTGCACATTAATTATAATACTCTTCAGACATTTAGCTTTTAGGATCTCAGTACATAACTTTTGGAACAGAGGAGAATAATCCAAACCTAAAGCTTCTCTCAGGCAAATAGAGGTATCCTTATCTGAATCTCAAGCAACTCAAAAAATTCTTGATAATGAAAAATGAGGTGGTGGAAGCTGAATTGCATATGCCCCAGACAAACGTTTCTGTTCTCTTCAAAGTAGTGATCGGAAATTTTCAGGAAATGTATTGCACCATTGCTCAGCCATGAGTCCATGTTTTAAAGAGAAGCTGAAGTAAATCTCCCCAGTTTTCCTCTCAGAGGGAGCAAGGAAATGGAGCACTTGAAAATAAGCACTTTGAATCCAGAAACTAATCTGACTAGCTTTCACTGATGAATTTATTTGGAATTACCCACTGGAGTCCCAGTCCTGAAAACTACTGAGCATTCTTTCTCATCCCCAGCAAAGCACTCAAGCATGTGCTTAAATGTAAACATTCCTTGGGATTTTCTTGACTGGGCCAAACTTCTCACGGCCTCAAAGGATCAGGCACTAAATTGTTGTCTGTGAACTTACTTCCTTGCCATTTTCACCAAAAAATCCTAACATTATCTAGTCACTAAGTTTATAATCAGTGAAGCTAAAACAAATATTTACTGGTCTCTCATTCTTTTTGCTTTTGCTGAGAAATCCAATGAAGTGATATAATTTCTTCCCATTGGCTTAATATCTGTCCTAAGAAAGTCATAGTTTATGATTAAGATCAGCATAAAGCAAAAAAATAAAAATAACAAAAATGAAAATAAAAATAAAAAATCCCTCAATACACTATGCCAATTTTTGTATGAATATTTTATATTTCTGACTATAGAATGGAGACATAGTTGGGTTGCATGTCATTATTCTGCTCCAAGAAAAAATGAGTTTAATTATAAGGAATATTGTTCATAGGAAATATACAAACATGAATCTTTTGGAGCGAAGCTGGTAGAATCAAGAATTCTTAATTAAGCTTTTTAAGATTATTGACAAAAAGTGTGCTGTATTCTTGCCAAAACAGCAGTCTCTATAAACCATAGCTATTAGAAAAAAAACGGTTAAAATTATGTCTGCAGATGACCTATATACAAAAAGATCCCATTTTTCCTGAGTAATAATTTGCTATCTCCTTTAGTCATGTAAAAAGATCTCCAACAATGCAGAAAAACATTAAAATGAATATTCTGCGTACAAATTTAAATTCAATTTATTATACATCTTCTTGACCTTTCAGTTATTTTGAATACGATGTAAGTGAAATACCCCATGGCTCATTGTAAAAACTTTGATCATATGTAGGGTGCAATTTATTTATGGAAATAGTATAATACAGACAAAAGGAAATATTTCCCTCTTACTGCAGTCAAATATTTAAAAGTCAATTTATCTCCTAATGTCTATAAACATTGCAAGCTACAAATCTTGTACTCAGCTATGTCTTTGAGTCTCAGCAGAAGTAGGAACACCCAGTGGAATCTGAAATGTATTTTCTCAGTTGCTTCTGCCATGACACATAGTCATCTAACAAATGTTTAAGAAACTTAAATAAATTAAAATTATATATTGGGAAGGTATAGAAGAAAGTAGAATTTCTTTGCAATTTTATCTCAGTATACAATTCTGTATTTTGGTAATGCCTGTTTTGGTTTATCCTTCTCATATTAACAAAAATTCTCTTTGAAATCAAAAGTTACATTTAGGATTTTGATCTGTGCTGAAACATGAAGTTTTTTTAAACTTTGCTATAGGAAATAGCTGCAAATATTACTGCAGTCTCCTTATCAAAATGGTAAATAACTGTGTTAGATTTAATGTAAATTTTGTGTCTTCCAAAGCTTAGGTATATTTACTCTTTGATTATCCAAGAATTTTTTATTCTTGATTATTCAAGAATTTTGCTAACACAAGATTTGAATACTCAAGAATTAATATTTTATTTAGTATGTCTAAATAAGTGAGGAAGAACACATATATGCCTGGAAAGTTTAGGCCAAGAATTTACATTTATCTATTCTGAAGATATTTACAGGTCACAAACAAGGAAACCCTCACTTTTATTTTTAAAATTCTGAAGGAGCGCTAATAAATGAGGTTGAAAGCCATGGTTTGTTATTATTCAAATTGTCTTCTTGATAAGAATACATTAATCTTTCTTAATTACAGCCAAATTCAATACATTCATTCAGTAGAACACAAGATACTCTCCTATATTAGCTGAACGTGGGAAACAATTGTAATATTAATGGTTTTTGTTCTCCCCAGTATTTGTATATTGGAAATTTCAATTATCTTTTTACGATGTTATTTTTCATTTTATTTATAGTTCACTTTCCAAGTAGACAAATACACTAGCACAGTTTATTTCCTTTGGTATTTGATGGAGATGTCATGAACATTATCCTCTGGTGCTATTCACTGGCCAGCATGTAATGGTGTAATGCTACCTTGACTACTCTTTCACCTTGCTTGTCTGGAAAATACGAAACTTTGTTGTAGGTAGAGGAAAATACAATTCTCCGGATTTCTTTACCTTCCTGTCCCTTGTTTAAAATTCAAAAATATCTCGGCTGGAGCTCAAATTTTCATAGGGAATATGATGAAAGTATTTGTCATGTAAATATTTGTCATGTAAAGTATTACTATGGCGCACTACTTGTTTTTGTTTTTTTTTTTCCTTTTTGTTTTTCTTTTTTTTTCTTTTTTTTCTTTTTTTTTCTTTTTTTTTT
>VXAB01013089.1:95908-109598 GCA_013399175.1 Odontophorus gujanensis | reverse complement strand
TTTTTTTTTTTTTTTGGTGGGGGTGGGGGCTTGCACCATAGTACCACTTGGTTATAGTATTATTTATTGATAAGATTATGACTGAGTATCACAGAGAGTAATGGATTTTCATCATTTTGGCTTTTATAGAAAGACAGGTAGAAACTGTTTCTCTTCCCTAAAGCAACTGAACATACACACTTGGGAAAATATTGTGGATAGCTTTAATAAAAATGGCAGAGTAGAAAGGAGATAGGCAATCTGCAGCAAGTGTAGAGGTTGAGAGTATTTAGAGGATCAGGTAATAGACATATAGCCAAGCCTCAAGGTGATTTTGACAGCGCTCAGACAGAATTGTATAGTTTGTCTTAACATTGAAAATCTATGAAGTTTGATGGACTGAAAATGCAGTCCTGCCGAAGTATTTAATGGCATATATAGAGTGAGGTGATCCTCTCCTGGAAAAGGCAAAGCAAAGACTGAAAGAACACTTTAGAAGATAACTGTGTCAATATTGAGGTTATTGTTCTTGTTTTATCAGTATTTCATATCATGACACAATGTGGCAAGCTGTTTAGTGCTGGACATATTGCCAGGGTACTCACTTGCCTGGGTCACCAGCTAGCAGACTCAGCTATTTGTACTTCTAGGTTCCTGGCAATGTTGGACATCTGTTATGTGATTTCCAGCTCTCCAAGAGGAAGAGGTATGGAGAAGAGAAAGACTACATTTCCCAGAAGTCTCTGATACTCTCCACGTGATTTCCAATTCCAGGTAAAAGAGGTAAAATAGCGTAGTAACAGGGGAGAAAGCTCTCTTCCACTTCTGGTAGCACAGTGAGAAACGTGGTTGGAACTGCTCTCTCTCCCATTTGTTTGTTTTGTTTCCTATAACTCCTTTTCATATCATATTGTTTCACATTATTTTCTTATTTGTAGTAAATCAGTTATCCTTCCTTATCTTGGTCACATCTTCTTGCTGGGATTTTAATGCTGAAGTTTGTAAATGAATGTAAGCATCTTTTTGCACTACCTGGCATTTTTGTGTAGTATATCAATCAAAAACTTGACACAGGCAGAAAACCTTTACTTGTATTTCAGAGAAGTTCAAAAAGCACTGTAACTGCTTGCAAAAGGAAAACAAAATACTTTCCAATGAGTTACTGAACTTTTACAGTGCAAGTGAAAATCTGAGCAAAAATATACACTGACACTTTCCAAGAGTCTGTTTTGATTTAAATGTCTGAATTATTCGTTTGCAATGACCAGTAAAATAAGGGTCAAACTGTTTTGCTTTGGCATTCTTGGGCAGCATTTTTTTAGGAAAAAATGACCTCTATTTTATAGGACAAACATTACAACATTCTGAGTTGTCCAATTCTCTGACACCATCAGCGACAGGAGAACAGTAAAATAAGTCATATAAATATTCAAGAAAAGAGCAATTGTATTAATACTTAATTTATCTTTTTTCACTACTAAGTCTACTTGCGGACTTGCTATCAGAGAAGCAATTTCCTTGAAAGCTATGCTTGCTAATGTTCTCATTTTGATTTTGTATTTGCAGATCAAAGAGACAATCTAGCCTCATGAAACTTCTTCAGTTTATCACATTGGTGGATTTCACATTTATTAAATTCATATCCTTATGAGCCTATTTAAAACTCAGTGTATAATTACCACCATTATATGTCATGTTGAAGTTATAGTTGACTTTTTTTTTTCAGTGTGTCAGATGGTGCAACAGGTAAAACAGGTTTCAAAAACAATTTATTTATTCTGATCTATATAGTTTATACTATAAATTGTCTCTCTATATCCCCTACATGCGCCCTGCTTAACTTCATCTTATCATTTGGATGTCAGAGCAAATGAGTATACACATAAAGAAAAAGCAGAATTGATTATTGCAACCAGTATGCAATTTTCTCCATGAAATATTGTCAGCTAGAACATGATGCCCTTTCCCTAATGGGAGAAAATAAAAATAGACATAAGGGAAAATGGAAACACAGAAGGAATCACAATAGAAAAAAGGGCAAGACATTAAAAATGACTGGTTTTGGTTGACTCCATTTCTAGACAACTAACCTTTTTACTTCCAGGAGGATCAAACACTTATAGAAGAATTTAAAATGTCTATTCTTAGTCTCCTAAATACATGATTCATCCATTTGCTTATAATCTCTGTGAGGTATTCCTTCTGTATGTCTAAAAATGTCAGGAGTGGAAGATTTTACTTTGATAGGAGCCCTTAAGAATCATGTATCTGTAGTTTTCATTAAATAGATTGACTCAGTTATATATTATATTTATTTTGGAAACATAACATTCACTAGGTCAAACATCAGCAAGAAGACTGTTAAGAAATAAGATGAAACTTACATGCAAACTGCCTTTGTCTTTTAAATAATTGCCTCAAACTTGTCTTGGTATATCATAGCTGATAAATTGTTATATATTAACCCATATTCAATGGAAAAATTACCTTGACTTGAATGATGGAAGCTTCCAGTACAACTCTTTCCATCTTATCTTCTCTGTCCTACTATAATGTTTGACCTTGCAAGAAGCATTGAGCACATTTTCGGCTGACAGCATTTGCTTTCACACTTCTGTTTGCTGTAGCTTTGAGGAGCATATCTTGTTGGGAGATGATGAACATAATAAGGACCATTGTAATTGTCCTATGTTCTAGTGAATTGCACTGTAATGGAAATATTAATAATAACAATAAATAAATTATCCAAATTATCATTACAGTGGGAACGAAATACTAACATCTGTAAACACATTATATGAGGGGAAAAAGGGACCATGGTACATTACAGTTTCCATTAAACCTAAGAAAAATTTCAGAAATAAGTTCATTACTGGAATTCTAGTGAAGGAGAATTTTTAATTGAACAAACTAAAGGAAGTAACAAATATCCTTTGCTTTTGTTACTCTCAGGGAGACTCAGTGTTCACTTGTGCTGTAATACTGTATCTGATAAAAATAAGACAGATGTGAAAAATAACAGTGAAAAATTTGGAGTTACTATATTAGTAATGCATGCCACTTTGAGAATACTATAGATAAGGGCTAGAAATATCAAACAAGAACAAAGATAAGGACTAAAGAAAAACAAGCATGACTGAAGAAATAAATGATGCCTATTCCTTATCATCTCAGTAAATTTCTATGCAAAATGCATAAGATGGGTATCCTCTGGATAAATACTACATTTAAAATAGAGATTTTCAAATGGCACTACCTGAATTACAATAAAAAATAATAATAATAACAAAAGTTCAAGGAGAAAATAATATTGAACCTGAATTCACATACTTCCGGAAAAATGCTCAGGTATATTGAAATAAAAACAAAAAGGTTAAAGACACAAACTGAGTATGAATTAGTGAGGAACAATAGTTCTGTAAACACTATAAATAAGAGGAAAACAAAAGGAAGAATAATTCATTACTACATGTGAAACACAGCAAATAATAGATGACAGATTAAAAACTGAAATATTCAGTTTCTCTGCTTTTTAACAAAACACTAAATTGTGACCAGCTACTTGAGTTTATACAGATGATAGGAATATCATATAAATAAAAAGAGACTGAAAAATATGGAGATAGGAGAGTATGAATTGTCAGGTCCTTATGAAATTCACTTTTGAATACTTTTCTGAAGCAATCTATAAATCTTCAGTGTTCCCTCAAAGTACTAAATGAAAGTAAATGTACTATGCTTGGTAGAACAAGAAGAAGAATCAAAACTTGAGAATTAACTTCTTTTTCATCTCTGGAAAACTCAGCTTCATTTCAAGGGCTGCTCTGAAAGTAATGCCTTCTATTTTCTTAAGTTGCCCCATGATGTCAAAAGCAGCTGTTGATGATATGACAGTAGACAATGAACCTTCCCACCAGTATCTCGTTACATTCTATTGCTATTTGACAAATGGCAGCAGAGGGAAAGTCTGACAAAATGACATCTGATATGAAAAGACATGTGAAGCAGAATTGAATTTCTTCATGCGGAAAAAATGGCACACACTGACATTCACCAACACTAGCTGAATGTTTATGGAGATAATACAACAGATGTTGCCACAGTGAGTCAGTGGGTGGTGCATTTCAACAGTGACCACAATGAGTGCGTCACCTTCACACATGCAGATTTTTACTAGTGCATCATGCAAGTTCTTGTCCATTGCTAGCAAAAATGCATAGCTAAAGGTGGTGCTTATGTTGAAGAATAGCGTTTGTAGCTGATAATTTGCTCTAAGAAATAGTGTTGTAGTGCTCTTTGTATCTGTTGTAATTTCCATGGATATCAAATGTTGGCAGTACTTTCAGACTGACCAATGTATCTTTAAAGAAATACAAAATTGGTAATACCTACTTAACATATTCAAAGAATCATATGATTTGGAAGGGACATCTAGGGATCATCAGGTCCAATCCCCCTACTAAAGAAGATTCCCTTTAAGTAGGTTGCACAGGAAAGCTTCCAGGTGTGTCTTGAACATCTCCAGAGAAGGAGATTCCACAGCACCTCTGGGCAACCTGTTCCAGAAGTTCTCATGTATTTATGGAACTTCCTACATTTGAATTTTTGCCTGTTACCCTTTTTCCCATTGCAGTACACCATGGAAAAGATCTTGGCCCCATCCATTTGACTCCCACACTTTAGATATTTATAAACAGGGACAAGATCCCCACTCAGTTTTCTCTTCTCCAGGATGAGCCTTCCAGGTCTCTCAGCCTTTCCTGAGAAGGGAGATACTCCAGGACTCTTCATCTTTGTGGTTCTCCACTAGACATTCTGTAGAAGTTTCTACAGAAGAGAGAGAGAGCCCAGAACTAGACACAGTACTCCAGATGTGGCCTCACCAGGGCAGAGTAGAGGGGGAGGTTAAAGTCCCTCAACCTGCTGACCACTCTCTTTTTAATGCATGCCAAGATCTCACTGGTCTTCTTGGCTACAATGGCATACTGTTGTCTAATGATCAACTCATTGCCCACCATGACACTCAAGTTCTCTGCAGAGCTCCTTCCAGTAGATCATCCTACAACCTGTTCTCATACACACAGTTATTCCTTCCCATGTACAGAACTCTAAATTTGTTCAAACTGAACCTCATTAGGTTCCTTGTAGTCCAACTCTAAAGCCTGTCCAGGTCTTTTGAGTGCCAGCACAACTTTCTCTGTGTCAGCCACTCCTCCTATATTCATATAATCAGCGAACCCGCTGAGGATGGACTCTACCCTTTCATCCATATCACTGATGAAGATATTGAACAAGACTAGACCTGCTACTTCCCCCTGTGGAAACACCACTAGTTACAGGCCGCCAACTATACTCTGTGCTACTGATTACAACGCTCTGAGCTCTGCCAGCCAGTTCATCATCTATCCCATACCTAATAAGCTTCATTACAAGCATGTTGTGAGAAACTATGTCAAAAGCCTTGCTGAAGTCAAGGTACACAGCAGCCACTGCTCTCCCTTCATCTACCAAGCCCGTCATGACATCATAGAAGGCTACCAGGTTGGTCAAGTACATGTTGACTACTCCTGATAACATCTTTTTCACAGAATCACAGAATCACAGATTTTCTTCCAATTTTTTCTTCCAATTGCTTGAAGACAACATAAGCTGCTCCATCACCTTTCCAGAGATGGAGGTCAGACTGACTGACTTGTTGTTACTTGGATCCTTCTTTGTGTCTTTTTTGAAGATTGGAGTGACACTGGTAATCTTCCAGTCTCCAGGCACTGTTCCCTTTCTCCATGACCCTTCAAAGATGATAGAGAACGGTTCGGCAATCACTTCTGTCAGCTCCCTCAGAACTTGTGCGTACAACCTATTGAGGCCCACAAATTTGTGTACGCATCTTTTGCCTGGACCATTTCTGATCATATCCTCCTCAATCAAGGGGAAATCTTCCTTTCCTCACATTCAATCTCTTAAATTCAGCATCTGGGTTTTCTGAGAGGCTTCCAGTCTTCGAAGTAAAGACTGAAGCAAAAAAGATATTCAGCATCTTCACCTTCTCAGCACCCACTGTTACCACACACCTCATTCAGTAGCAGACCCACGTACTTGCAGTAAATACTCATAGAACCTTCATTCATCATTTTTCTTGCTCATACTTGTGAATATCCATTATACTCACTCAAAGCACGTGTATACTCACTCTGAGCTGCGTGTGGCCCATCCCAGACAGCCCTGCTGCCTCCTGCCCTGAGCCATGATGGCAGTAAATCTTCCCAGTCAAGCAGCCCAACCTGGCCCCAGGTACTGAGCTCATCAACAACCAAACCACTGGTGTGTGGGTTACACTGTCTCAGCAGAAACCAGGGTACAAGGAAGGTATAGTGTAGTGTAGATTCAAGTTATGGCAAACAATTTTTATGCATTTTTATATATGGACTAAAAACAGTCTTGTGAACAGCAACAAACATGCAGCCGTGCTTTCTGTTTTAATAGGGAATTTGATAAAAGTTTCAAGATTGCTGAAAAACACATAAATTTATTTTTTTGTATATTTTTTATTTCATTTTCAGTAAAATATCTCTCACTTCACAATTACACCTTATTCACGTTGTCTGCAAGGAGGATTCATCACTTAATGCACAAAAAGTCAACCATTGCCCACTCCAGGGAGAAATTCCTTACTTTCCTCGGGATTGTGCAAGCCTGGGTGCAACAGGATAGGTCTCACTCCACTAGTAGAACTCAACTAATTTCGTTGCTAAACCAGAGTAAGACAGGTTAAAAACACTGATATCCATATTTAGATCTCAGGGGATAATTAAATCATTTTGGATGATTGGCTTTAAAAAATAAAAATTAATCAAATAGTGTTCTGAAAATTGTTAATGTAAATATAATGAAATATTTCTAAGTATATAAACCAATTCTGAGGTGGAACAGTGTTATGAAATTTTAAAGAAGCAGCATATAATAAGTATAGAGAACTGTTTATCTGATCCAATTTTCCATGACAAATATTTTGGATGAACTTTATAGTGGTTCCTATTATACTGAAAACAGAGAAAAACCATGAGAGATGCATAACAATGAAAGACGGCTTTCATTTCCTTGTTTAGTCATTTTTATTAAATATTTAAATTATATGTAAATCATGATATATGTGTTGAAATCATATTGTCATATAGAAAAACATTCTCTTTCCCTACCCTCCATAATTATTGTGTAAAAGAAATTACCAATGGAAGGGAAAATGAAATCATCTGCATTTCGTAGCATTATCATTTTTGAGATAGAAGTCACAGGTGTATTTTTAATAATGATGAATTAGAAGGCACAATCTTTTTCCAATCTGCTTGTTAACTTGGTGCTAATAATGTATTTACATATTTAATTTTCTTCATCATAGATGAACATCCTTTGACTATTTCCTAATTATTTCAATACATTATTGCATTCTTCATTATTTACCAAATAAAATGACTTCTCCAGAGCTATTATAATCCCAGGGACAAACCAGTTGTACTGTATTTTATTTCCAAATACAGCATTAGAAATGTCAGAAGGGAGTTCTTTAAGTGAAACAGGACCAAAAAAGCCCAACAAACAAACAAACAAACAAATAAATAAATAACAGTGTTCTTGATTTTTTCTTAAGTTATCTTTCTTTTACACTCTCTTTTCTGCATTCAAATAAATAGGCTGCATACGAACTACTACATGCGAATAGGGAACACACTCACGTCAAATCTTAAAGAAGGTGGCAAGACATCATGCAGAAATCTTGGTAGTGTTCTTCAGCCAGTAATCCCTAGTAATGACTGATAATTCTTAATATGTTCTTTAATATGTTCTCTGATATGTCTGTCAAATTCCCTGGAGCATATTTCCTATTGCTGAGTCCACAGATATAGCAAATACTTTATTCAGCTGTCTTAAGTATGGGATGCAGAATCACATTCCCACTAAGGATACTACCCACACCAAAATCCTATTCATAGAATAAAACACTATGGTTAATGGACATATACACATATCATCATCTTTAGGAATCTGCGACCTTTACAAATATTTTAAAATTTATTTTTAATGTAATTTTTATTTGTACAGGTGTTTTGTTTACTCATCCTCTTATCAGGTAGCTAGACAATATTTTCAAGATAAAAGAAAGTCCACTTTCTTCTAGTCCCATCTCCTCTCACCTCTACCATCTTTCATCCTTGACTATCTCTTCCTACCATTGTGCATCAGTCTTCCACCTCTATGATGCTATTTCTTCCTGATTTCTCACCTTCCGTTATGTCCTCCTTAATCTCACGTATGCCTCTCTGAATCCTTCACACATTTTAAGTAAGCCCTAATCTCTATCATTCACTGCTGTTTCAAGTGATAGTATTGGACAACCCTAAAGGAAGCCAGCACAGCACTTTAAAGAATGTGAGAAAATGTATAGGTTGCACGTTGGCAGCACTGGCTGTTTTAATTCAACATCGTTTCAACATTTAATCCACTACAGAAGCCATTTAACGCTTGGTACACTTCAATGCTATAAATATGATCCCGTAAGTAATTACACGGCTTTACATCCTGTAACATATTTGGTAACACCTTAAATAAAGTATCTTCAGTGCATTTCAATGCATTTTTAATTCAGACTGGATGCAGCTATGATTTTATGCTAGATAAATAACAGTTCGAGTCTAAATGAACGCATAGAGATTTCACAACTACCTAATAATTAAACAACTTGGGAAGTTACAGTTGAAATATCAGTATATTTCTATGATTAATTAATAATTTATAAATTTATTGAAAAACATCTTTTCTAATAACACACAATCAGCCACACAAAGATGTAATGTAGAGAGGCCCCTTACTTTGTCTCTAAATGCAGACTGTATCAGAGAATGCTTTTAAAATGTTGAGTAAAATCCATGTCAGCACTTGGGTTTCATCATCTGAATACCACATTTATCACATGAAGATCAGTTACCTTACTTCCGTATTTATAATTATATTAAAAATATAATATACATGATACTGAGGATGCAATAGACCTGGAATATCCAGTTTTTGAATAATAGTTGCTTGTACTGTAATTTGCACTACAGTTTTGTTCTAGTCCACCCCTGCTACCTGAACACTCCAATATTACAAACATTCAAGTCACATCCAAAAATTAAAATAAAAACATATATAAACTCTCTTTTTGCTAGAAGTCATTATCCAGCTAATTGAATTCCAGACGAAACCTTTGGAAGAGTAAGACATTTACTTTTGCCTCATAAGGCAAACTGCTACAGTATTTAATCTTCATTTGATTTTGTTATATGGTACCCTGATGGATTGGGGGTAGGGTGGGAATCTAGAAGGGTTGAAAAACTCTGTTATACACCATTATTCAAATTTTATGCAGCTACTTTATTAAGATCACAAAAAGATTCTTATTTTGCACAGATTTCTTGAGTTAGTATACTTCATTACAAATCTTATGAACGTTTTCACTTTTACCAAGCCATGAAAACACACACAAAACAAGCAAACAAATGAACAAACAAGCAGAAGAAACCTATAGAGAGAACATTATGTATGTTTATATGTATATTTATATAAGGAAAGCTTGTGCTTCTTAAGCAGGTACAATTGTAATAGAGTAGGGATGGTTACGGAAGACTTGTGGGAAAAAAAAAAAAAAAAGAGCTATATGCATACACAGAAAGCCCAAGTAGCCTAAAGAGTCCACGATTCAAAAGCATTTCTGTTAAACTCATTGTAGATAATCATAGCATCGTAGAATTATAGAATGGTTTGAGTTGAGAGGGACCTTAAAAGATCATCTAGTTCAACTCCCCTGAAATGAGCAGGGGCACCTACAACTAGATTGGTTACTCAGAGACCTTTCCAGCCTGACCTTGAATGTCACCAAGGATGGGACATCCACCACTGCTCTGGGCAACCTGTTCCCATGCCTTACCATCACTACTGTAAAAAATCTTCCTTATATCTCATTTCCATCTCTCTTTTTTTTAGTTGCAATAATAATAGGTTATAATATACATGGAGTGCAATGAGAAACTAATTTTAGAAGAGATGAATCCAACATTCTGTGGATCAAACAAACAGTAGAATAAATCTATTATTTTCTTCCTTCTTCGATTCAAATGTAACAAATAGGAAGAAGAAGGGATACTTCATAAAAGCCGATATTAGGCTGTTCTAGTGTTTTATCGTCTAAACAATTTTAAAAAGTATTCATGGTTGGTATGGTTTGGTTTTGGTGTTTTCTTATTTATTTAAAAATGAACCTATATCAGTTTAGATCAATCTCATTAGAACCGACAGAACAGAATAAATATTTCTCATGTCTTTCATGTGATGACTCTGCTGCCAAAGATCTGATTTGCTTTGCCGAATATAATGTTTTTTTAATGGAAACACGTAGCTGACTCACATTTAATTTCAAAGACATTATAACACTTAGATTTTTTTCTACACTCGTGTGCAGGTCCCTTTTTGTATGAGTGCATTTAAATACTCTCTTAGAAGAGTAGATTTTTGCTCATACTTTCATTTAATCTTCTCTTGTCAAGTTCTTCCTTTCTTTCTAATTAACCAAGATAATTTTGAATTATGATCATATTTTCCTAAGAGCTTGAAAAGCTTATACTTTGCAGCTTCCCATAGAAATGTTGCTTTGTCATTCAATTTCTGTTAAGTGAAACTTAACAAAAACTGTTAAGTGGAACATGGCCTAGAATAAACCATGTAACTTGAATGAGGATTCTATTTTGCCAGAAACACACTGCTGAATCTCGTGTGGTGGTTTCACACTGATAGACAGTTCATCTTTACCATGCTGCTCTCTCACTTCTCTTTCTCAAGAGAACAGGAGGAAAAAAAGTGGAAAAAATAATGTTGAAAAAAGGCTTGTAGGTTGAGATAAGGACAGGGAGACCACTTATCAATTACCATCATGAGAAAAATAGACTCATGTAAGGGAGATTAATGTGATTTACTGCCTACAAGTAACAGACTAGAGCACTGAGAACATAGCAAACTATGCAAGCCTCTCTGAAAGTAAGGCCTCCAATTCATTTCCATGGAAACAAAAACAACCACAAAGAGCACAATGACACTATTTGATAGAACACATTCTCAGCTGCAAAACACTTCTTTTTAAACATAGTCATCATCATTAGCTATGTATTTTCACCAATGATAAATAAGAGACTACATGCCTTGCTTGTAAAAATTTGCACCAGAAGTAGTGACCCATTGTTTCACAGCTGCTGTGATGAAATAATTGCTAGGAAAATGTTGCTAATGCAGTCCATCTTTCATCAACTTGAAAAGATGGGAGTCAGAAAGCAGTAAATGTGAACTATATGGGGGGTATGGTAAAACAGCACAGTCAAGACTGTCAATTTGCTTTACATTCTTCAAACTGATATGGGATCTGGTGTTATCATGTTGCAAAGAAAACGTTGTCTTCTCTGATCAGACTCGGGATGTTTGAGCATTCTGCTTAGTCAGCATTGTAATGTAGATGCCAGAATTGATGTTTTGTCTAGGTTTTAGGAAATCTAGAAAAATAATCCCTTTCTTATTTCAAAAGACAGTGCACATCACTTTACCCACTGTCATGTCACCACTCCCTGGACTTCCTCCTTAACTTTGTTTGTAGTGGTGAAACCACATTTCTTCAGTAGTAATCATGTGATCCTGGAAACTGCCACCTTCAGCCTCATATTGGTTCAGTAGGTACTGCCAAACATGCATATAGTGTTCCTTATATTCCTTTATGAGCATTCCTGAAATCCACTTCGTGCAACCTCTGCAATATTTCAGTGTTGCCACCATTGTTTCCAATGCACTGAAAGCAATTTTGTGCTCCATACACAGTTCCCTGGTCAACATATGCTTTTGACACCATGGACCAACATAACAAAATAGGAGGCATTATTTTCTAGAACAGCTCTTGTGCAACAATATTTGCATTAGAAGCATGGCCAGCAGGTAGAGAGAGGTGATCCTGCCCCTCTACTGTATCCTGGTGAGGTCTCACCTGAGGTACTGCATCCAGATGTGGAGTCCACAGTACAGGAGAGGCATAGACCTATCGGAGCATGCCAGTGAAGGGCCACATAAATGATCCTTGGAATGAAATTTCTCTTCTTTGAGGACAAGCTGAGAGAGCTGGAACTCTTCAGCTTGGAGAAGAGAAGGCTGCGAGGTGACGTGATAGCAGACTTTCAGTATCTAAAGGGGAGCTACAGGAGAGAGGGAAACAGACTCTTTAGCAGGGTCTGTGGTGACAGAACAAGAAGAAATGTTTTCAAACTCAAACAGGGTAGATTTGGGTTAGATACAAAGAAAAAGTGTTTTACAGTGAGGGTGGTGAGGTACTGGAACATGTTGCCCAGTGATGTGGTTGATGTCCTGTCCCTGGAGACATTCAAGATGGGGTTGGATAAGGCCCTGCACAACCTAATCTAGCCATGGATGTACCTGTTCATTACCAGGGAGTTGGACTAGATGGTCTTCTGATGTCCTTTCCAACTCTAAGGATTCTACAATTCTATGGTTTCAGAAATTAGCAGTTATATAAATCTTACATTTGTAAGTTCTTGGTTTGAATCTGAAGAAGATATTCCAAGTGCAAATTTCTTACTGAAAACCTCTATGTAATACAAACACATCTGAGAGGAGTTAATATTCACCTGGCTATGTCAAGGCTATGCTATGTTTCCTTCTTTTAAGCTTCCATATTCTGTATTGTTAATACGGAGACCAAATACTAAAATAACAGCGGGGGCTCTACATCTTTATATAAAATAATGGCAAATTGATATTTTTTTTTTTTTTAAGAAATGCATATATGTTATATAACATTTTCCTAGACATTAATTGCATATATGCTTTTTCAATGGTAGAGGTACTAATTAAGTTTCATGCTTCTGTGGAGCCTATATATTTTTCAGAATCAGATACTATTGAATAGGATTGGTCAAGCATGAAGTGATGAAGTAGTAAACAAGTGGTGAAACAAGATTGAAACAGAAGATATGAGACAAATGTAAACAATTTTGTATTTCAGCATTTTTATTTCTGTGAGTATGGAGGAGATATGGAAAAGCAAGATAAGAGGCTTTGCAGCTTTTTGAAACTTCCAGTAATTCCTGACAAGATGAAATTAATTTAATAATCTATCCTATTTCTTGCTTTCTAATCCAAAAATATATCACCAACACTGCTTGGACAGGCAGCATTGAGGGGAATGTATGCTGAGAACCACAGGTATTAAAATCATCTCAGTATGATATTTTTCATCTCAGTGTGAATGCTTGTTTTCAGAAGTGTTCAGGGTACCCACAGTTTTTTGTTTGTTTTTGTTATTGTTGGTTGGTTGATTGCTTTTTTTTTTTCTTGTAGAGATAAAGGGAAATAAAGAAAAACATTTGCAAGAAAAACTGTCCCCATTTCAGAAATAATGTTTTCTGGTGAACAAATACTGTATGTGCTCTAAAAGAGTTTACTCTAACACAATATATACTGACTTACATTGTGAATTGCCAGCTTCTAAAAGAAATGCATAATAGTTCAGAGGATGAAAATCTGAACAAAGACTGACAAAGTCTTCTGATTATATGTATTTATTGTAGGTTGTGCTATAGGTGTACCCAACGTGGAATAAGCCAACGGAAGGAAGGAAGGAAGGAAGGAA
>VXAB01013089.1:65412-88573 GCA_013399175.1 Odontophorus gujanensis | reverse complement strand
CAGAGCTCTCTGAGCTATTTAATCCAGTTTACCCAACCAATTCCTCTTTATCTCATTCATCTAGATTTTGCTACAGGATTTATTGCTGTGCATAACAGACTGCAAGAAAGTTCTGGATCTTGTAGTGGAGCCTCAATGTAGGCACTGGTGAGAAACATGATTTCTTGATGAGAAAGAAGGAAGGGAAAAATTGAAAAATTAGACAGACCAGTGCACTTTACCATGCATGAAATTTCTACCTTTTATGGTAAACCTTGCTTTGAACAAGAAGTTGACTTAGCCAGCTTCTAGACAGACATGTCCAGCCTGCAGTCTAGGGGTCACACGGTGTCCAGTATAGTAATATGCACCATGCCATCATGATGGTGGCTTGTCCTTTCTGAGTGGCCCAGTCTAGCCCTGGTGATATTAACAGTGCCTCAAGGGGAGACCACTGAGCAAGTCCAACTCCATCTGTTGCACCTGCCACATCCACTCAGACAAAAAAACCCCGCGCATATTACACATTACATGTATTTGTGCTGTTCAGAGTTAAACACTGTGATTATCAATAACATTTCAAGCTACTTAATATTTTCTCAAAAGAAAACAGAACTCCCTCCACCCCCCCCCCAAAAAAAAAAAAAAAAGAGAAATCATGGATGAAAGAAAACTATTCATTGAAAAATGAACAGATGAGTATCTTTCTGTCAAGACCAAATGATATGTCACTATACTTAATTTGTAAGGAAATTACGTTAGTTTTCAGAGTACAATTTGAAAAGAAATTATATGCAAAAGTGTGCTGCCAAATTCTATGCGTATCAAAGAATGTTTTATAAAAAACAGAGGAACTGAAAAAAACTGTTATCTCAACTTTTTTTATTTTTTTTTTAAGTTACAACTCAAACAGACTCTATTACGTGGTTTTGCAGTAGCAAACCTGATTGTGAAGAAATCAGAACCATTTACCAATGGTGAATTTATTAAGCAACATATGGAAAGCATACCAGATATAATTTGTCTCGATAAAAAATGACTTTTATTAAAACTAGTTTTTCTCATTAGACTATAACACAGGTGAGTTGAGGAAACAGGAAAATATATCAAAAGAAATTTGAGAGCAAAGTTGCTAAATTTGAATTCAGTGCTTTGGCAATAGATGAAAGTACTGATTTTACAGATATGGATCCACTTGCCATTTTTTTAAGAGGTATTGATAACAAGGATAATGTCAATGAATAAACTGTTTCTTTGGTGCTATTAAAAGACACAATTACATCTCTTGATTAGTCTGAAGTAATAAAAAAATGCATTATGTTGATTTTCTTCAACCTTTGTCAACATATCTGGCATAACTACTGACAGAATCCTGGTGATGGATGGTAAAAAAGGGGGGCTTATAAAACTGGCAAAATACAATGCAATTGCCACCTGCAACTCATGTTTTCTGAAATATCACTGCAGCATACATGAAGAAATATTTTTACATGAAAGCTTTAAAAATTGATAATGTCATGCAAATTATAATCAAATCAGTGAATTTCATAAAGTCAAAGAGATTGTTCCATTTCCAATTCTGGGAGTCCCATAAAATCATAAATGTTGATAATGGGCAAATTGTTTATTTTTCTTAGGTAAGGTGGCTAAGTTGGGTTAAAATGTTAAAGAGATTTTATGATTTGTCATATGAAATCAAGTCATTTATGGAAGCAAAATTAAAAAAATTTTGCCATAAGAGGATGATGAAAATCAGCTCACGTATTTATCATTTTTAGTAGACTTGACCACTCATTTAAATGAATTAAACATATGTCTTCAAGGTGAGAATCAACTTATGTGTACTATGTTTCAAAGTGCAATGACATTCAAACTGAAACTTAAATTATGGTGAGCTGAAGTTATGGCAAAAAATTTTACGTATTTTTATACATTGACTAAACACAAACCTGTGAGCGGTGAAGAATATGCAGTCCTGCTTTCTGTTTTGATAAAGGAATACAAGGATAAGCTTCAGGATAAATAATGTTAAGTGCAAGAGTCAAATAGATGAGGCCAGGTGGTGTGCAGTGACAGGACAAAATGCAATGGGTAAAAATTGGAACATTTTTACGTTGGAAATTGGAACAGAGTCTTCTTCTCTGGATATATTTAAGACATGTCTGTACGCTTTCCTGTGTAACCTACTGTATTCAATTATTTACTTTAAATACTTTAAAGTAAATAAAACCTATGTTAGGGTTACAAACTTTACTCTGTAACCCTAAAAGCAGGGAACCTGCTTCATCTGGGGGGTTGGACTCTATGATTTCCATAGTTCCCTTCCAACTCCTATGATTTCATGATTCCTGAAAAAAACATCTTTTTTATTTTTATATACTTGTGACTTCATTTTCAGTCCCCATGAATTTTCAAATGGAATTTACAGAGTTGTGATGAGATTCAATACACATTTTGATAAGGTCTCTTTCCGAGACTTTTATACGTCCTGTATTTCCAGAGAAAAATATCTCTCAATTTACAATAACCTTATTCATGTCATTACTTTTTGTCGATACATATTTGAATAGTTATTGTCAAGGATGAAGCACAGGAATAGTAAAATTTCATCAGAAGTCTCCAAAAAACAGCTTGAGAACTCAATGAGAATTGCAACCAGTGCCACTGAACTAGACTAATGCATTAGTTTCACAAAAACAAGGTCAAATATCCCACTAATTTTATGGGACTATTTGCTGTCTTTTTTATGTTTTAATAAAAAACATTAATATATATGTATATGTAAGTTTGTTTGCTCATATACATGTAGGAGAAATATGGGCACCAAATAGTCCACCATAAGGGGTACTATCTCTTATTTTCACTGTTATTCAAAAAACAACCTGAGCAGTGTACTGTAGGACTGTCTCATGGAAAAGTTTTCCATGGAAATTAAGCACAACTGGACAAAAGCTTTATTTTTAGAAAATGCAAACAGCAAAGAAAAGGAAACCTCATCAGTTGATTATACATGTCATGGTATAATTTGGTATAATAACGGTATGATAAATTATAATTTATTACTCTGATTTCTCATCAAAGCAGGCACGATGTACCTTTAGAAACCTTTCAGAATTTTTTTAAATTTTAAATCTTCTTTTATTCATTTCTATTGGTAGAAATTGTGCACATGCAAAGAACATCTTTAGGCACAATTGAAAAAAAGCAACATAAGGTCAAATAGATAATATCTTTTCTAAGATGACTTTAAATATTATGCTATGAAAGTAAAATAGTTCAATAATCACTAAAATAAAACAGAAAATCAGAAATGAGTATATGTGCTATGAGGCTATAATAACTGGAAAAAAAATCAGTATCTAGATCTTGTGGAATTTCTTCTGTTTTTGTTGTCAGTGTTTTTCTATAGAGAAATAAGCTTCACAGAATAAATGACTGAAGTAAAAAAGAAACTAATTACATCAATTTCTATAAAAAGTGCGTATAATTCAGAACACAAATAATTCTGGTAACAAAATACTTTTACAGTTTATTTATTGTTTTTCTTTAAAAAAAACCAGCAGATTTTATACTTTTTTGTATAAGCTACAGGAGACACAGAATTCACAATACTTAAAGTTATAAAAACACATTTCTTAAAACTGGTTGAGATTTGAATTTGAAGTCTGAGATATTTTAGATTCTATTTTCAATTATCCCTTGTTTGCTGAACTAAACAGTGACAAAAAAAATAACATTTATCTTACTTTTTGATACTATATTGTTTATTGTAAAAATACCTGTGGAAAGGAAGACCTGAGACGAATATGACTAACCCCCAAAAATCTGTTAGTGTACATCAGTTCTCTCAGTTTTTTTGCTATTTTGCTTGCTGACATTTACTGTTCCATTTTAAAGCCATTAGCAAAATACAAAACGTAGTTGCTGATACAGTGAAAGTCCCTGGTGGTAGAAGACCAGGATAAATCTGAATAGCCTTTCTTTGCTGTATATTAATACATCTTGGAGTCCACAAACTGTTAAAATATAGTCAGTAGTTAAATTAAACCCTTCTGAATCAGTAGCTTTCCACTTACAGAGGAATACCACAGGAATATCTTAAAGATATCTATGTTGTTGCAAATTAACGTGAAGAAGAAAGTTAAAAACATTATATTTTCTTTCTTTCCTTCTTTGTAAAGATAGTCAAATCTGGAAAATACACAAGTTTATCAAGTTTAGGAATACTGATAGAAGGAATTAAGCATATAACTCTTAATAAAATCAATGGGAATTAGATGTGCAAAAACAATCTGATCTGATTTTAACTACTCAGGTCTGAAATCTCTTTCTCTCTAGATCACCAGAAACTGATAAGAACTGCATTTCTAAGAATTTACATATTTCAGTAAAGGCCCTGTCCTGGAGTCAGTTCTTAAATCAAACAGCAAAGTTATCCATATTATCAATATAATGATTAATTCAAATACTGCTTGTCTTTCAGATACACAGAAGATGTCTGTAGAATAAAAAATAAAATCTTTCAGAATGAAGAATAGTTTTATGATTAAGAAAATATACTGCAGCTAGATCCTTGACTTGCTACAGCCTCCATATCTGACCTTAATCTCTCTATAATTCAGTTCCTTATCTGTGAAATAATATATTAATATTTCTGTTCTGCCAATCTTTGAATGACTTGATTCTCAAAAGTTCCCTATCTTCAGAAAATAAACTGATTTCATTTGGTTATGTTTTCTGATCTTTCCACAGTTATTTTTTAATCCCAACTAAGGATTTGAAGTCACTGGGATTATTTTAATACAAGCAGATATTTAAAAAAAAAAAAATCATTGTGTGTTTTCAAGGTAATTCTGAAAAAATTTCAGGTTGAAACTACTAGTGAGAACTTCTGGATGAGGAGTAGATGAAGTGTGGGCAGAGGATAAATGAAAGATAAAATTACAGGTAAAATATTTTTAGTGAAGGTCTGGTCAATAACCTAATAAACAGAAATCAAAGTACCATATTTTACTGTGTAAACTGACATGAGAGGACATAAGGTAAACTGAAGGTAAGTAAACATAGAATGTCAGTTTCTCCAAAGTAACAAAGTGCACTCCTGTTTTTGCTATGTAGAAAGGTGTATAACTGCTACTGACAAAGAGTTTTAAATTAATCCACATCAGCCTCAACACTAATGCATATGCAAATGTGGATAGACTGATGAAGAAATACAATAAATACTATTTAATACATATATACTTAATGAAATCCTTCTGACAGAACAATATCAGAAAAATAGTATGGAGATGCACTTACACTGAACATCTGTAAAATTATGTCAGGACTGGATGAAACAAAAATAAATCTGGATCATTCCTCAAGGTCCCGACCACATCTGTCATGGAGGACAAGAAATATCAAGATTTCTGTTAGATAAAAACACAACTGAAAAAGCATGCATCATCAATGAAGGCCAATTTCTGATTCTGCTTGAGAAGCATTAGTAGGAATTTTAAAAAATAGTGACATTCAGTACCCTGTGACCACAAGGTTCTTCAGTATAACAAAGAAATATTTTCTCTGCATAATGATCAAAATATCATACATTTATGGAGCAAAACAAAGTAAATGAGATGATAAGTGGTAAATCTTTAAGATATTCAGAGGCCATAACTGTAGTAGGTTGATCAGTAGACTATTTCAGAAGCTTAAACACAAAACGTATTTGTTAAAACGTGTTCAAGTAAGCAAGTTATACAAGATGTAAGATAATGTAAAATTATTATGAAAATTAAAGGTATGTGGTCAGAATATAAGCAGTAAAGTAAATCTCTAATGGACTAACAAGGTATATTTGTTAAATTAAATCAACAAATTAAACAGAATATATGCTAACAAAATGGAGTCGAAGGAGTAGGAAAGATATATTCAGAGCTAATACATGGACAAAGGAAAAGAAGTGAGATTTAACTCATTAATAAATAACCAGTAACATAAATAATATTGAATAGTACTTAAATAAATGATACTCAGAAGCAAATAAAATACTATCATGTAAAGTAAGTGAACTACTACTACTGTGGTCGTCTTTCAAAAAGAAGAAAGTATTAGTATTATACAAAACAAATAAAATAGCTTTGGACAATTAGGAGGTAGTTATGACTGAACACGCTTTCTAAGGTTTTCAGAGTATGAGTTAATGAACTCACTCAACCACTTAAGAGTACAATTATTTTTAGAAGTCACAGAGAATTGGAAAGTACCAGGGAAAGGTAATCCTACCAACAATTGTAAAGACAGAGGATTTATCTTTGGAAACCGTAAATTTAACTATATTGTTTAGGAAAAGATCTATAATGTTAAGAAATATAGGGAAATCATATGGACCAAGATTTAATTTTATAGCAGCGTTTGAAGAAACAGAGACAGAAGGTGTAACATCCCATCACCAGAACTGTCATGCAGGCAGTTGATTTGGAAACATTACAAAAGATAGTTTCAGTTTATCTCTTGAAAAGAGAACACAACATCCGTTTTCTTTGTTCTGGTTCTGCAAAATGTCCTCCATTTACTTATTTTCATTCTCTAGTAATAAAGAAGGGAAGAAAGAACATGGGAATATGTCTTCTTAACAGATCTTTCTACCGAATAATTTGCCTTCAAAAAAGAAAATTAGAAAATAACATATATAAATGTCATATATTTCCCTAACCTGGGTATAGTAATAATGTAATCTTTAAAGCTTGGGGGTCCTGGTGGATGAGAAACTGGACAAAAACCAGCACTACGCACTTGCAGCCCAAAAGGCCAACCATATCCGGGGCTGCATTAAAAAAAGGGGAGCCAGCAGGGAGAGGGAGATGGTTGTCCCCCTCTACTCAGCCCTTGTGAGGCTCTCTATCGAGTACGGCATCCAGGACTGAGGTCCCCAGAACAAGAAAGACACAGAGCTCTTGGACCAGGTCCAGAGGAGGACCACTAAAATAATCAGAGGGCTGGAGCAGCTATGAGGAAGAGTTAAGAGAACTGGGCTTGTTTAGCTTGGAGAAGAGAAGGTTCCATGTAGACCTCACTGTGGTCTTTCAATACTTGAAGGAAGCATATAAACAGGAGGGGGAAAATTGTTTACACATGTTGATAGTGGTAGGAAAAGGGGGAATGGTTTTAAACTAAGACAGGGTAGATTTAGGTAAGATATTAGGAAGAAGTTTTTCACTTGGAGGGTGATGACACACTGGAACAGCTTGCACAGAGAGGTTGAAGATGCGCCATCCCTGGAGGTATTCAAGGCAAGACTGGATGTGGCTCTGAGCAGTCTGGTCTAGTAGCTCTGCCTGTGGCACGGGGGTTGAACCTCGATGATCTTTGTGGTCCTTTTCACACAGGCCATTCTATGATTCTATGATTCTATGATTCTGGGATTCTATGATTCTATGATTCTGGGATTCTATGATTCTATGATTCTGGGATTCTATGATTCTATGATTCTGGGATTCTATGATTCTATGATTCTGGGATTCTATGATTCTATGATTCTATGATTTTATGAAATGTCTGTTCCTTAGCAGAACTAATACTAATAATATGTGAATATTTAGGAGATTTCATTTACAGCACTATCCTAACAGGATGATTATATATGCATCGAATGAACAGATTACCTTATATTTGCTCACAAAATGAGCAGATGAAAAATACTTGACATGAGTTCCATACGCAAATGTGCGTTGTTTTTATGTAGCAGTATGCAAAAATAATGGTAATGAACTTGATTGCAGAAAATTTGAAATGAAAACTTAGTGAAGACCAACATAAATGAAAATTCAGATCAAAACTGTAGAACACACAGTGGAGAGTAGAATGCAATGGTACGTTCAAGGTTCATTCTGTCTTCACTGTGGGAACTTCCCTTGGGACTCCTGGACCACGGGGGTGAGAGAGAGGGTCTGGGGAATGGAAGGCTCCTCTTTAGTGAGGAAGGAGATGGCCCAGAGCATCTATGCAACATCAGTGTACGTAAATCCATGGACCCCTATGGGATGCATCCATGTGCACTGAGGGAGTTGGCAGAGCTGATTGCTGAACTGCTCTCTATTATCTTTGACAGGTCTTGGAGAACGGGAGAGGTGCTTGAAGACTGGAGGATAGACATTGTCACTGCAATCCTCAAAAAGGGCAAGAAGGAGGATCAGGGGAACTACAGACCAATCAGCGTCACCTCTGTCCCTGGAAATGTGATGGAACAGTTTGTCCTGGATGCAGTCTCCAGGCAATTGGAAGTGATGATAGTTATCAGGAGTATTCAGCATGGATTCACCAGGGGCGTGTCATGCTCAATCAAGCTGGTAACCTTCTATGATGTCATTACTGGCTGGGTGGTTGGGGGAGTGCAGTGGCTGTAGTCTACCTTGATTTTAGCAAGGCGTTTGACAATGTAACCCACAGCATCCTTAGAACAAAGCTAAGGAAATGTGGAATAGATGAGCAAATGTTGAGGTGGGTTGAGAACCAGCTGACTGACATCTTCTCTATGTACCACAGTGTAGCTGACCTTGTGGTGCCCAAAACAGCACAGAGTTTGTGAGCTGAGGCCACACTAATGCAGAACAGATTTGGACAGTCCCTCCCCTCACCTGGCAGGCAGTGCTGGACCTGATTCACCCCTTAGTATGGCTGGCCCTTTTGGCTGCGAGGGCACTTGGCACATTCGACTTGCCATCAGTTTCCATATATTCACATTCATCCAGTTTGAGTGCTAAATCCTGAACAACTTCAGAGTTGCCTGAGAGTTTATCATCTCCTCACTCACTGACCTCCAATTTAGGGTTCTGGTGGTCCTAGAGCTCATCATTGGTGTTAAAGACAGAGTCAAAGAAGGTACTGTATGCCTCTGCTTTATCTATATCCCTATTTGTGAGATGATAGATCTCATACAGTAATGGACCAATGTTATCCCTGGCTTTCCTGTTGCTGTTACATACTTCAAAAGCCTTTTGTTGTCCTCAATAGTATTGATCAGCTTCAATTCTAATAGAGCTTTGACTTCACGAATTTTCTCCCCGCAATGAAGAACAGCATCTCTGTAGTCCTCCCATGTCACCTTCATCTTGCTTCCACTGGCCACTGACTTTCATTTTCCATCTAAACTACTGAGGATGATCCTTGTTCAGACAAGTCAAAATAAATATGCATTTGATCATTGCATGTTATTTCAAATGTCCCAAGTCCATAAGCTGTTTTATTTGATAGGACAGTATTTCTCTCACTATAAAAGAATATGAATATTTTCCAACTTCCTGTTTCTTAGATCACCACCCACTTTTGTCTATACTGTGGTAAATGCTTTTATAGTGTCAACTTTTAAAATCATTTTTCAAAGATTTCTTCAGTTTAGTTTGGTTCATTACTGTTAAACTTAGTGTGGCTGATACCTGCAAAGAATGTGTACAAATGAGAACATCTGTAATTTTAATGCTCATAATATAGGTGTTGTAGTAGGCGTGGCTGGGACACTGGGATGTGACGCGATAGGCCCTCCCTTGCTCTGTGAGTGATGCATGATGCATGATCTAGGGGGTGTAGACGATGGTAGATATATGTATATAAGGAGCTGCCGTGCCTTATTAAATGCCATTTTGCCTTTTTCTACTCAATCATATTGGTGTCTGTGATGGCAGTGGCCCTAGCAGGAGATATCGCTAGCCCCGACGGTCCAACCTTCCAGAACGATGACAACATATAGGTCTGTTTTATGCTGTTCACCAAGCTTATTAACATTTTTAACTTCGAGAATAATTTGTTGAACAGAAAGCATTGCAGCTTATAATGACTCTTTAGTATAAAAACATCAGACTGATGGAATTAGTTGAATAATAACATTCAACTTCTTTCTAATGTAGAGTTGGATATGAAATTACCAAAGAATGGGGTAATACTCTGCTCTAACAGCACATATTCTGCAAATGTCACAGTGTTTTTGAGCACATTTCTCCATATCAAAGTCTTCTAAACAAATTCATGATAAAATTGAAAGTGTTTGGCTACATAACTTTTAACTACATAATCACTAGCACTGTTCCACAGAAAGATATTTTTTATTTTATAAGGTAGTTGAGCTGAAACAAAAGAGAAAGAGATTTAATAATCTCCAATTTTGACATATAGAACTGTTAGGGGAAGATACTGTCAGACTGATGGTTGTATATCTATTTACAAAAATACTTCATAAGTGCCTGTATGTTTGTTTAAGACTGACTAGAGAAAATTCAGTACTACTGAAATAGGTGAAGAGGTCTTTTGGCATGCGAAATCCCTGCAGGCTTGTTAGGGTTTCATCCTGTAATGCTGGTTATAGATTTTCTTTTTTACATGTATTTGAAACCCGTTAACTGAGTCTCTTATGTTTGAAAACCAAGGCCAATTATGACCATAATCCGGACAGAATCCTCCTAGTCTTACATAACATGGAAAATATTTTGTATACCACAATAATGTTAAAATTTAACCACTACAATACATAGGTAAAAATCATACAGATTTAAACTACAATTTAACCTTATGTCATAATAACATTTTTTCTTAGCTCTGCTGCTTGTTTTTTTAATTTATTTTAATATATATATTTTGACAATACATTTTCATTTAGAATAAATTTACATATTAAAGATTCCCAGATGACTCTAATTATCTCCTATGATTCATTTTAAGATATGACGGTAAATCAGGTTTTGAAAAATTCTGCAAAACTGGATTCAAGGATTTTGGCAGTGAACAATGAGACATGGCGTCTCTCCAAAGAACAGGGAGCCTGGAGTGACAGTGCAGTTGGCAGGCCATGAGTCACTCCAGTCAGGGATAGTATTATTCCCTCCTCCAAAGGGGCAAGGTATGCTGGAGAGCAGCTGAGGCAGTTCCCCCAAGGTATCAGGCACTTACATGGAGAGTAGCTAAGCTTAAGCATCAGCCTGAAGGTGCTGATGGTCAAAATAAGCCCCAGCGAGGGTACACTGAAGGTACAAGGAAGGTAAGAGGTCAGGCTCAGATGACAGTTTGTGAATAGGTCTAGGCAGTGCAAGGCTGTAGGGATCTGGAGATTGGCCCTGAATTGCTGGAGCAGGGACTGGTGACCCTAGGCTAGGTGGAAACAAGGTCATGGAGTGCTGGAAAGGTAACCACGAAAGATTGGCTGTGGCTAGTAAGGCCTGTTATTGTCCCCACAGCCCTAAAACAGTGCAGAATTGGATTATAAAAAAAAAAAAAAAATAGTTCCTGAACACTAGCAATCACACATAATACTGAATCAAAGGTCCATTGAAGATAATATGCTAGCCCCAGGTGCCATTTCAGACATTATGACCATCCAGTCCTTTAGTCTTTTTGTCTATACAAGACCTGACTAAGGCAGACAGAGGTACCTCCTTAACAAGTATGCAAGTATCTTAGCTACCCATCCACTTTTCCCTTCTGTAAGTTAGAAAATTAACTATCACAACTGTATTCATAAAATTTATCAGGCTCAGTAAAACCAGCATCATCAGAGAAATAATATGAGAATTCCTGGACTTCTAACAGTTTAAAATTTAATTTTCATGATTAAATTATTTCAGTAAGTTTTGGATAAACACTCAGATTATCTATTTACAGTATTCTTGCGTTGTTTTTTTTTGTTTGTTTGTTTGTTTTAGTTTATGTTCATTCAACAACCTTCAATTCTGTTAAGGCATTGATGTTTCTGACTTGGGTAAGCAACTCCTAATTCTTCAGTACATTATATTCTCATCTGATATTTTTCACAAATAATTTTTCTTTAACTCATTCTTTCTTAATCTTTCAATTTTTTTCCTAGATTTTTTTTAAATAATCTGTTTATTTTACAATGATATCAATATTAATAAAGAGTTTATTGCAAAACAGAATTAATCAATGACAAATTAATTAATTTATCCTCTTCCATATTCTTATTCCTTCTTGTGATGATCAAGATAGTTGGTCCAGTATGGTTAACCACCCCAAATTCACTCTTCTTACAAAATAGAAAACCTGTCAAAGCAAAAGCCTGCTGAATTGACAGTATTTTGCAAAATATTTGTAGGAAGTTAATTCCCAAATTATTGCTGGTGGAAGAGCTAAAAATTATAATATTATAAAGCCAAGTAGTATGTTTACATCCTCTTTGTTGTTAAGACAAACAGGTTCCATCTTGAGTGTACCTCCTTATCCCATGATACAGCATGGTAATAGAGTCTATACAGACCACATTAAATACACTGTAGTTAATCTTCATTTAATCATATCAAGAAATTTGCTATGTAAAAGCAGACCTCATTCCAGTTTTTCTCAACTATAATCTAATAATTTTAAAATCATCTTTCTTTCGCATCTCTGATATAATTCACTTATAATGAATCTTGTTAATCTTCCAATGAATCTGATAATTAATCTTATTCAATTATGATGAATGACCTGTGGTTTTAATGCAAAAAATGTTTATTCTTCTTTATATCTTTGGAGAAATTGTTCTATTTTCTCAAGTACATATGTATGTTTACATCCTCTTTGTTGTATATAATATGTATATATATTATATATATAAATAAATAAAAATTTTAAAAACAACAGCAACAAAACAGGTCTTAAATCTTCAGTAATGTGTAAGCTGGCATGAATACAAACGGGAAAGCTTTGTCTCTTCAGACTCTTCAAGATTCATTCACTTGGCATACCCATAATTCCTGCTTTTGTCTGGGTAAATCAAGATTGTTTAAACCACATAGCTACATCTGTTTTGGTTTTGTTTGTGTCTGTTTTTTGGGATAGTTTTGTTTGTTGGGGTTTTGTTTTGTTTTTGTGAGTTTAAGCCTTATTTCATCAATTAGTCAAGGAATACTTTGTACTTAAGAGCATGTCTAGTTTGGCAATAGGCCAATAGCAGAAGATACTTTATTATGGGAAATTAGCACTTAAATATTAAGGTTCAGATTAAATTGTCAAATAATTGTTTTCAAAGTACCACCCTTCAATTCTGTTGGGTATAATAGAACCTGAGTCATCATTTTCACGATTAATTAGTATGTAAGTTTTATCCTGCCCAATGAAAGTAGCTCATTTAATACATAATTAACTGTCTAGCCATAAAAATGTATTTCCCCTTTTTTTTTGTAGGACATAGAATCATAGACATCAAGAGCTATACTTCTTCCTGATTTGATCTCATCCAATGTCACTTCACTGTAATAGATACAGGAAAAAAACTTCTTCTGTAAATAAATAGTCTTATCCCACTGATAGTTCACAGAGTTGCAGATGCAGTGGAACACACGCATCTCTGAAGTGTGTATTTCCAGTGCCAACAGTGAAGATGGACTTAAAAAGAATTCAGGCAGAGGGATTTGGCTAATGCAGCTGAGTACTGGAGGATTATAAGTTAATTAATATATACACCCTAAAGATAATTTGGAAAGTGTTCCTTTATTCCTATGGAAACCAACTTCTCAACGCCTAGCCCCTTGCAGCACCTGTTCTCCTTACTTGAGCCAAAATAAAGATTAATATCTAAACATGGAGCTTTAATGTACCCTTATTGTACAAGGAACTGAGCGAGATATGGTTCCTTTTCTTCTCTATTCAGCCCTCTGAATCTTTATCTTCAGAAATATTTCATTTGATTATTTTCCTCGACCAATAATTATTTTTCAGACTTTCCAGAATTTACAGATTGAGATCCAGAATTATAAAATAATTAAAAAAAAAATTGTTTAAAATATCAAGAAGACTCTTGAGTGAGAACCAAGCTGGCAATTCTGTTGACGATGAACAAGATAGAAGACAACTATACAGGCTTGTCCATACCAACAAAAAGAGACATGTTTCTACCGCTAAGCTAGACAGAGCATTCGGAAGACTTGTATAGAACATAATTCTACAGGATCTAAGTATAAGTATATTAAGTTGATTTTTCTGACAACATTAAAATAAAAGGCTTTCTCCTCAAGAATTAATGTTGGGAAGGAAATATATGATATTTCTAAAACAGGTCTTCAGGAGTATTTTGTATTCACAATTTGATAAATCTTCCATTGATTCACTTGACAAGGAAAATATAGTTCTGCAAAATAGAAGGACCTACATCTCTCCTCAGTGTTATCAAACCTCCTTCCTTGTTTCCTTCCCAGTTCCTTTTTTGCTTATGAAGCCCACTACTTCAGGAAAAAAAAAAAAAAGAAAGAAAAAGAAAAAGAAAAAGAAAAAGAAAAAGAAAAAGAAAAAGAAAAAGAAAAAGAAAAAGAAAAAGAAAAAAAAGAAAAAGAAAAAGAAAAGAAAAAAATACTTCTGTAAAACAGTACAAGACTGTTGCTTTAAACTTGTTGTCTGTGTCATCAGTCTAAAATCTTTTAATGTGCTTACTGCTTACTGGCTGAGTTGAGAATGGGGAGTTAAACTGAAATTCTGCCTAGAAGCCCTGCAGGTCCTCCCTGGTAGGGGCTGCCCTCACTGAGTTCCAGAACCCAGTTGAAATTGGAGACAATATATTTTTTTGTGGTAAAGATTTCCAGTATCTTCCTTAGAACACAGTCATGGTATACTTTTCACAGGAAGAAAGATCAAGAAAAAAATTCACCAGAAGGACTAATAGAGAAGAATGTGTAGGAATACACATCTGTAAGAATTCTTATAGGAATCTGTATTAGTAAAGCAGTACAGAAGGGTTTTACTCTCTTCAACAAGCAGAAAGTTGAGTGCAAGGCTGTCAAAACAGAGGAATCAGTATATACCTCATCAGACAAAGGGAAGGCTATTTGTCACTATCCTCATAAACTAGTTGTGATATATATCAGAGATAGATATTGCCTCTGCTGGGGAACCAGCAACTATGGCATGCACCTTTCATAAATTCTTTTACTTTGAAATAGATACAGATTTTCTTATGAGATAAATCCCTTTTAGGAGATGGGGAACAATAGGTGTTACTATATGAAATATCAAGTTTGGTGCCACATAGCATTAAATATAACTACAATGCATTTTAAAAAAAAAACAACACATAAATAATATATTTTACCTCTTATTTTGGAGATTTAAAATACTCCAGTGGAGATAATGTTTTTCAATAGAACTGAGACTTTTTCTAAGAATGTCTCAGTGAATTTTGTCATGTATGCTGACTGCATTGTGAAGTTTTGGCAATGCAATTCCTCTAGGTGAACTAGAGTTATAACTACTCCCCTTTTCTGCAAGTGCATGCCATGAAGTATCACGAAATCTAGGATTTCAATTTATTACCTTCTTACTTGGATCATTTTTTTTAATAAAGTTAGAAACTTAGCTCTCCAGAGAGGCAAGTATCATATGTGAGAGAGTGACAGAACACTGGAACAGGCTGCCCATACATGTTTTGGAGTTTCCTTCTCTGGGGATATTCAAAACCAGCCTGTGCAAAATAACATAGGGAACCTGCTTTAACAGGGGATTGGACTACACGATCTCCAGAGGTCCCTTCCAATTGCCGTGATTCTGCAATTCTGTGATTTTGTGATATGTTGAGATCAAGATCCTACCTACCATTAATATATGCTTTCATACAAAAGAGATGATCTTGTCAGTCAGAACTTCCTTTATCCATTACAAATGAGTACATTCTTGTCTAAATAAAAAGGTGCTATCTTCTTTCTAAGATATATTCTACCAGTAAGATACCCAGTTTTCACTTGCTCTGTTACATTCTCCACATTAGAACAAATTTGTACTGATTTTAATGTAGGAGTATCATGTATAATGTGAGGTATCTCTTTATCTAGTTATTTATTTTAAAACAACGGAATTATTACTGTAATATTCTGTTGAGACCAAACAAAGAAAAAAACATCTCTACTTTAGGAAACATAAGAATTGAAATCATAGAGAACTCACCCAAGTAATTTTCCTCAGGATTTATCACCAAAACAGATTGCTTGCCTAATTTTAAACCACAGTAATAAAGGTCTGTTTTTATTAATGTCCATTGCTTAATGAATCTAATCTTCTTCCCACTAAAATTTAATTGCTAAACTCCTGCTAGTATCAATAGCATCTGTATCAAGCCTACACACAGAAAACTAAATAGTTTCATAATTCATAAAAGGTTTTGTTAGGTTTAGAAGCCAAAAGCTATTTGTTGGTTGGTTTACAAGAACAGTATAAGACAAAAAGATGTGAATTTAAGGTTGCATTTTGAAGTGCTACTTTTCAGTGAAAGGATTCACCTATGAATCTGATCTTACTGTTTAAACAGAGGTCACTTCATGGTGCTACTTCTTGTCTACTAACCATCCTTCTCTCTGACTCCTCAGGGTGTATTGCTTCATCATGACTTAATTTGCTGTTTCCACTGATATAATTTCATCAAATGAAATAAAATAAACCAGTTACCTCATACATCTCATATACTTATGCTTGAAAGTAATACCTTCAGAGCAGGTTTTGTTTTTCAGTTAACAGAAACCAAAAAACTGTACATTTTTTGTGAAATTTTCTGTATCCTCAAGAATGCAAGAGATTAAAAGTCTCATCATCATAAGGTGGCAAGGTTATATAAGTTACAAAAGGGATTATAATGTACTGAAATTGAACACTGAAAAATAATTAAAATAACTCTAATGATTTTAATAATATGTGTATTATTTATTGAAGCACAGACAGCAGTTGCACCACCCCAGGTTACATCTGAATCAGTTCTGATGTGTGCCCCACTACACATAAATGAGGTTTCTATTCAGATATGGTGACTTTAGAACCAAGGTCCTTAGTTCTAGGAAATGACAATGGAAATAATTTCTTGCTAAGATCTGTCCTGAATTTTATTTTCTTTCTACTAAAATTAATAAGAAATAAAAATTTTAAATATCAAGCTCTAGAGTTAAGCATTTAAAATATTTATACATACAGTTAAAATAAGCTAAATGATGTTTAATTCTTCAGAAGAGCAATTACTTTTTCATCTTATCATTTTCCGACTAAATGCTATCATTATATTTGGGTTAAGCTGAACTGAAAGAGTTTATTGGATCAGGTAATTTTAAAGAATCATAGAACCATTTGAGTTGCAAGGCACATTAAAAGGTCATCTAGTCCAACTCCCCTACAGTGAACAGGGACATCTACAGATAGATCAATTTGCTCAGAGTTCCATCCAATCTAAACTTCACTGTCTTCAAAGATTGGATATCCACCACCTATCTGGGCAATCTGTTCCAGTTTCTCACCACCCTTATTGTAAAAAAATCTTTTCTCTTACATTCAATCTAAACATTCTCTCTTTTATTCTGAAACCATTTCTTCTTGTTCTATCACAACAGACTCTGCTAAAGAGTCCATCCCCTTATTTCTTATAGCCCCCACATTAATACTGAAAGCCACCTCAATACAGAAAGGACACTGAGGCACTGGAGCAGGTCCAAAGAAGGGCAACAAGACTTGTGAAGGGCATGGAGAATATGCCCTTTGAGGAGCGACTAAAAGAGCTGGGGCTGTTTAGTCTGGGAAGAGGAAGCAGAGGAGTGACTATATTGCTCTCAATACCTGAAAGATGATTGCAGTGAGAGCAGGGTAGCAGGTGACAGAACAAGAAGAAATGGCTTCAAGTTGTGCTCAGGAACATGATTTAGCAGTGGGCTGTTAGAGGTAGGGTGGTATTGTTTGGATGTGGTTGGACTCAATGATCTTGAAGGTCTTTTCCAACCTGAGCAATTCTATGATTCTATGATTCTGTGATGAGTCTATGAGTCTATGATTCTTTCTCATCCCCTGAATTAGGTGAACTTATGTATGCTTATGTTGCATATGGGGGACACATCATATTTTTTGTACTCTTTACTAGCATGCAGTTTATTACTCAGTTCAGAAAATTTGTCTTACCATTTGACTTGTAATTAAAAGGATCCTTCTTAAAATACGAATGAAAAGTACTTACATCATGTTCTGAGTTTTACCAGTGCAACAAAAATGAACCTTTTTTATTTTTTTGTCATTAATGATCATATCGCATTCTGATAGGATCATAATCCTCACTTTATTTTTTTGTGATCAATAGTTTCTATAACCCTGATTTTCTCTATTCACTTCTTAATTTCTAGGATAAAGCGCAGTAGAAATTTGTATTTGTGTAAGTTAACCCTCTTGTAGCTTCCAGGCGTTTTAAGAAGAGTTTCATTGAAATTCAGTTCAAAAATGTACGTAATTTACTGCTAGTTGATAATAGGAGATCATCTGGCTTCAGCTAGGCTTGCGTGACTGAGTTTAATAAAACATCCGATGAAATCTTGATTAGATCACACAAAGCTTGGTATTTGGCAAACATCAAGTGTGATTTGTGCTTTTGTATCACTCTAACCCTAATGTCCCTTGTACTGAATGAAATAATCAGTTTAAAAGTATGTACACTAATGATGTGTTTGTCAGGAAAACATAGCACACAATTCCTTCATCAGTGTCACTGGGAAGTACAATGGATTTAATTCACTTCTAGTTTCAAAATATTTTCATGGTGGGATGTTCTTAAAAGACAAGATAAATTCATAAAGCACTTCTGTGTGTAATTTATACAGACAATAGACTGTTAAGCAGGGTTTTATCCAAGGTGCCTGTATTATTCTCTGTTTTATATTTTGGATTTGGGAAAATTAATATTTAATTGACAGTAATAAGATATGGTCTGAAATAGGAACAAATTCAGTATTATTGTTCCAGGACACTGCTTGCTACGTTTTTTGATGAAGTAGCCACACACATAGCCCATAAAATAGCTAGTAACATACTGCTCCTCCACTTCCTTTCATTCCATAGAAACAAAGTTGGGCCAATGTAAAAAGCTTTTGTGCTCTCCATTTTAGAATATTAATTCCAAACGAACCTACACATCAGACAAGATGCAGAGTAAAAAAATAGTATTTAAAATCTAAGAAGATGTTGATGTTTTCTTCAACAAAGAATGAGATTTCATCTAAATTAAACAAATATATTTTAATAACTTTTTTTTAAAGGACCTTGAAATAATTTCTGTAAAGTAATAATGTTCTAGCTAATCTTCTTAGAACATTGTGACTTTTCAGAATGCTAATTTTTTGTAAGGCATTTGCTATGATATTTTGTTTTTTTCAGTTGTGAGATAAATTTTCAGAGTTCATAGAATCAACAAGGTTGGGAAAGACCCACAGGATCACCCAGTCCAACCATCCACCTATCACCATTAGTTCTCAGTAGACCGTGTCCCTCAGCACAATGTCTAAATGTTCCTTGAGCACCTCCAGGGTTGTTGACTCCACCACCTCCCTGGGCAGCCTATTCCAGAGCCTGACCACTCTTTCAGAGAAGTAAAAGTTATTAATTTAGAGCTTAATGTTCCAGTATTATCAAGTCAAGTGATTTTCATTTCCTTCATTTTTTTCTTTTTTCAATTCAATATCTTAAAGGCTTGTAAAAAACAGTTGTTTTTTTCATCTGTTAACTGCACTGTTAGAAAAGCTAACATTTCACAGTCTTCTTTACAGTGGGCCGTGTTGGTAATTTTTTGCTAACTCTGTCCAAAGCTTTGCTATATATACATATATATATATATTTTTTTCTTCTATGCCATTTAAAAGTATGAATCAATTTAAGCTCTTAGATTAGAGAAGGAACACACTGGCAGCTGACAATTCTGATTAGACTTTACTTTTGCACCTTATTTTATGGATAAAGTCTAAAACAGTGAAAGACTGATTTGTACACAGTTGCCTTTTTCAGTAAGAATGTTAGGAGAAAAAAAAAAAGAGTAGGCTGAAGAAAATATGTTGGTTTTTTTGCTTTCTTTTTTTCTGTTCATGGAGTGAAATTTATATTTATAAATTCACCGTTCATAAATTGTAAGTTTAAATATATACAAGCTGTAGTATTTGAAATAAACAATGTTTGGATGAACTCTGGATCTAGCATATGACCCAATCTTATAAATATTTGATGTTTCTAAAATCCATATCTGGGTATAATTTTCAGATACAAGTCTATTATCACAGCCAGATACAAGGATTGTCCTTTGCTAAGTGTTACACAAGATAAAATGTGTTATAATGGGATAGCTGACTTTTCCCAAAAAAAGGAGCTAGTACTTTTAGACACAGAAATTGTTGAAGCTTTGATATAGAAACTAATAACCACTGAAGTTGTCTGATCATTGTCTGGAATTGTCTGGAGAAGTGGTTCTGTTGATTATGTACCAACTGATACATACTGAAATCACCATTTGAATGATTCAGTCAGTACTCTCACAGATGAAAAGGAAACAGATTTTACAGTACAGAAGAGAGAGTATAGCTTTTCCCATTGGTATTTATAGTGTATATAATGGTTTCTGGAAAGCTACTTGCATGCAGCCTTTGGTACTGACATGCATCTTCACTACACTTTAGACTATGTTCTACAGTCTAATTTTATTTACTTGATTGACATTAGAAATGCTTTCCTGCTGTGAAATATCGTGAAATACTAAATGATTTATTTTTGCTGCATTCCTAGACTTTGAAAACTATTTAAAGGAAAAGCTTTTTTAGGTTACTCTTTCAGCTGCTGTTTGATTGTAGGAATTCATCCTTCTTACTCTGCAGCACTTGTGTAGTAAAATAATACATCTTTTAACATGAGAAATAGCACCATATTCAAGTGCTGATGGAAGACATATGATTATAAGTGGTGGAAATACAATGAAAAAAACTTTGGCATATGATTTTGGAATGCTTCAGCATTATTCTAGCTTGTCTTCCACTGACTTTCTTAGGAGATTTTCCATGCTTAGTATTAGTTGACTTCTCGGTCAGTTAAAGAACTACAAACATTTTTCTCAGGTTGCATTATTACCATTTCAGTTAGTGCTCCGCAGAGGGGAGGGGTAGTTACAGGTAGCATAGGGATTTGGTACTTGAACACCCTTGGACTGCTCTTTCCTATTTTTTCTAGGGTCCAAGAGATCATAATTTTTCAATCTGGACATCTACAGCAGTGCTATACTTTTATGTTTATAGTTGTTAGGTTTTCCTTATGCTATCCAATGGTTTTTGCTTATCACAGCTGAGTACTTAGTAGAAGTGCATCAAGTTGTGTATTGCACTTACCCTGTATCTTTACATAGGTTAATCTGTAAATTCAGATTTATGTTTACGTGGATATATATGTACTATACAGTACTTCCAAAAAAATGAAACATATTGAAGAGGTAATAACTAATATGATATTAGAAAATAAATCAATGAATAAACAAAGAAAAATATTTTTAGTAAGGATGGTGTAAAGTTCCTTTCTAAAAATCAGTAGTTGCTATTACATTCAAAGTTAGATTTTCTTTCAGATTATTTCATTTCCTTTGTCTTGTTGCATCTCCTTAATATCCCACACTCCATTTGAGATCTAGTTTTGATTTATTAGTGCCAGAAGTTATGATAAAAATGATTTTTCAAAGAAAAAATGAAGCCCAAAGATGATTGTAACATTAATGATTTTATATATTATGTAGTATTAAAATGTTATGTAAATTATTTTACAAATTTATTTCATCTCCTATGATGCCAGAACCTTTTAAATATCCATGTTTTTTGCACTAACTCATTGTATAAGATGAAGGAGTATTGTAGTCCAAATGACGTAGAAGTTATGGATTATAGCAGATATATTTGTTCAACTGTGAAGTTGATTCATGATATAAAAATATCATATCATAATTACTCAGAAACAAACGCAAAGAAATAGAAGTGGCCAATCAAATTAGTACATACATTTTTAGTGGCACAGAAAAAATAGAATACAATAAATAAAAAAAGAAAAACAAAGGTAAACAAAAAAAATCAACCTTTGAAAAAAACTTTTGACATAAAGGCGTCCCCTTTAATCAAGTATGACAATCTATCTACAGCTTAAATTGATTGTTATGCAATAAAATATGAATTACCTTTTCAATAAAATATAAGAATTATTTTTAAATGATAAAGGGGACAGACAGACACTTTAGCTGGGTCTGTTGTTGAAAGACAAGTGGAAATGGTTTCAAACTAAAAGAGAGGATAATTGGATATATATATTGGATATATGAGGAAAGTTTGTTACAATAAAGGTAATAAAGCACCGGAAAAGGTTGCCCAGAGAGGTGGCGAATGTCCCATCCCTGGAGACATTCAGCGTGAGGCTGGACAGGGCTCTGAGCAACCTGATGTAGCTGTAGGTGTCCCTGTTCATAACCTTTTAATGTCCCTCCCCATGCAAAAATTCTATGATTCTGTAATTCTTTTGGGATGCATGATATTACACAAATGTTTGGGTTAGATTGGACAAAACATATATCTCAGATATATATTAATATATATCTTGAATGTATATATCAATCTTTATTGCTCAGTACAAAACAGAGCTCACAGACTTTATGTATAGCCCAGAAAAGAAAGCTGTGGAGGAAAATATCTTGTTGCCAGTCCTATGATTCTCTTTGCATACACTTTTCCTTTGAACTCTAGGCTTTGTCGATCAGAACCCTAATCCTAATGATAGAGTTGGGTTGAGCCAAAGTTGAGAGGTACCCTTATCTCTGAGAAGTCCAGAAAAGAAAGCTACGAAGTACAAAATCCCTTGGCACACTTTTCCCAGTCTCCCTGGGGATATAGGCTTTATCACTCTCTGAACACCAACCCTCATTTTGAAACCTTCCATTAATTCTTCTCCTGCTCCCATTACTCCTCTTCCCTATCAATCCTTACAGAAAACAATAAAATAAATAAATAAATAAATAAATAAAAGTATGTGTATGATATGGTTTATATTTTACATTTTTTTTAGTCTTCCTACAACTCTTTTTCTTAGTATTTCCAGGAGAAAAAAATATCATACAAACAAAATAATAAAAATAATAAATCAATTAAAATACCATACTCCATACTTATTATTGATATAACTCATTGCAGAGAAAAATATCTAAAAACTTCACACAAAGACATGTAATATTGTTCATTTTGAATGTGAGGAAAGAAGACATTATTTCCATCTGCTGCTGATATCCATCACTTTGTGTTCCATAGGTTATAGGGAATGGGACAGAATTTCACATTTTGGCTCTTATCTGAAGAGTAAAATGGGATATATAGGTGTAATAGATAGAACCAAGTTTCCAGAATGTCAGAAAAAATTTACAAGTAGAAAAAATAAAATAAAA
>VXAB01013089.1:10062-65094 GCA_013399175.1 Odontophorus gujanensis | reverse complement strand
GCATATAAAATAAAATAAAATAAAATAAAATAAAATAAAATAAAATAAAATAAAATAAAATAAAATAAAATAAAATAAAATAAAATAAAATAAAACAGAGGGAAAAAAGTGTGAAAATACTAAAAAAAAAATAAATTAGTTCAAGGAGATATCTATTTTATCTATTTTCTCTCAAGTCTAGATACCTTCACTGTTTTCTATCCTAAGTATTTAAAGAAGCAAGGTATTTTAAGGAAAATATAACAAGATTTATTTGGCAATTGCTTAAAGATTTCATGTTATACAACACTTTAATTAAGATTAATGGATACAGGGTGATACAGGGCAGTTAAAAGTACAAGGAGAATATAATTTGTTCTATCAATCAACTGTTTATTGCAGTAAATATGTCTGACATACTGTGAAAACCTATAAATTTGTAATTCTCTTTAATACTATTATGCATTTTGTTGACTAATCAGTAGTCATATTTCACTTACATCTTGTAGATGCTAGCAACTCCTTCTGAAAATGGTTTTCAGTCAGTAATAATCAAACCTCAAATATGGAAGTTCCTTTTAACTTTAAGAGTCTGATTCAGCTCCTTATCACAACCTTGTATCAATGACTTCACTTTTCTGGTGCAATGGGAAACATCTCCTGAATTTCCTGGTTCTATGTGGTTCAAGAGTGGAAATACATCAGGAATAAACTAATTAATTATTCCCCCCCCCCAAAAAAGCGTGTAAAATTACTGACTATTTCAATAAACTCAGAAGTATTAGCTCTAGAGCAAAACACAAGAAGTTTTTCTTTCATATAATTTCTTCTGCACCTTTTTCTGTTACACATTTAGGAGAACTCAGATGCTACCTGCTATCTATCACTGCAACAATCTACTCAGGGACTGTGGAAGATAAAAGCAGTACAAAGAACTGACTCGACAAGCAATCCAGAAATGTGAAAATATAGCCCTTTCTTAATAGTAGTCTGCATCTTCTTAGGATTGATATTCAAATATCTAGAGACACTGGATGATATTATTTATTATAACATTTCACCATTAATTCAGTTATTTCTAAATATAAGCTCCAATTTTGAAAATGAAAAACTAACTGCAAGGAGGTTAAAGCGCTTTTCATTCATATTAGCATCACTTTTGGTTGGTTGGTTGTTGTTGGTTTTTTTTTGTTTGTTTGTTTGGGGGTGAGGAAGTTATAAAATTAGAATGCTGAGATTTTAATTCTCCTGTTTAGTTTTCAGGTTTTTTGTTTTGTTTTGTTTTTTTCCTTTATGACAAACAAAGGTATGGACCCAAATGTTGTCAAAATGATGAGCTTTCTCTCCATGGTGTAAGTGAAAACTTCTGCTTCTGACAAAACAGCAGGTGGTTTAAGTGGTTTAGAAAATTCTGGGATACTTTGCCTGGTGGTTGTTATGATTTAGACCATCCTGAGCAGGCAACTGCAAAGCAAATCATTTTTAAATTCGTACCCATATTCCTTTGTGTGCTCTTTACCAGGTTCATAGCATGTTAATTGAACTTGGATTTCAGCTTCCTAGACTAGCCCATTTAAAAGGCTAAAAATCTTCAAATAACTTAGAAATATTTATTGATATGAGCATGGCAACAGTACAATAAAACTATAAGAAAATGCTATTGCAACAAAGGACTGCACGTTTGAATTGTCTAAACGTTTTGTGTGAAAGATTCAGTGTGGATGAGAAGGGCATGAAGCCAACATAGCGGTTTCCTCCCGTACCCACAAAACTTGTAGCAATAAAGATTTCTCCTCAGTTTGATCTGATAACTGTATGTTTAAGTGTCACCTGTTTCAATGTATGGTGCACTGCCATGCTTAGTCCTTTTGTGATTCACAGACCCTTGCCAGGAGATGAAAAGAGAGAAAATGTTAGCAAATGCAGTGGCTGGCTTAAGTGCCACCTCGCAAAGAGTTGAATGAAGGTCTGTAGAAAGAGCTGCATGCAACTTGGTATCAACAGAAAGGGAAGCTGACAGTAGTGACTAGCAGCAGCAGTTAATGAAAGAAGGCACATCAAGGAGCAGCTAGAAGTAGGAGTCTTGGGGAGAGGCTAGTGGTGGTTACGGAGCAGAGCAATAAGTAATCCAAAGGAGAGGCAGTGAGAGTGGAAACAGGTCACCTGCCGTTCCTGAACTGTGAGTGGGAGAAACTAGAACTAGCTGTTCTAGAAATATACTGTCAGAATTAATCTAACAGGAAAAATGATATATTATTGCACGTTTTTCTTTTTTTTTTTTATTTAATAAAATATTGCTGTTAAACCCATGTCGCTGCATGTTTATTGTGTTTATGAGTGGAAGGAGCTGCCTGAAATTGCAGCTAAATGTTGCCAAGGTTTTGGACTGTAGTTCAAAGCACTCATTCATCAGTGGTCTCTCACCATTTCAACTTAGCTAGTATTGTAAACAGCAATTTCTTCGAACAAGTGTTTCGGCAGATCTACATTTGAGGTGTAATAACTGTGAGATTCATATCTGTAATTTCATTGTAGATATCTTCCTTCTAAAAATCATTCATTTCTGTAACAATATCTGCAATGAGCTTGAAGTATTCACCATAATCTCTCCACCAGAAATAGCCAGTGCCAAAGGATTCCTAAGCATAGTGGATCATTACCCAGTGATGAAAACAGTCTCTGTTAACACCTAGGATTCATGCATCACACAAATTGAATTATTTCTAAGAGTTACATGGAACAAAGCAATGAAGCTTTGACCCATGGATCGATAAGGAACTTACATCTCCAGCAATGCGAGGCTCTTAATCAAAACAGTGACTGCTCATTTATACAAAAATAAAAGGTCATTGATGCACTTTTAGATAGAAGATTGACAACTTTCCAAAACACCTACTTGCCTGATCTTTCAAATCTTTTAATGAGCAAGAAACGTACAAGAGGATGTTCTTTGGACTGAAAAAAAAAGTAAAATAACAACTTAAAAGAGAGCAAAATTGAAACTGGAAATGAGCCTTTCCGGTTTTGGACTGACAAAGCTCATAGCAACATAAACTTTTGTATCCAAGTTCCCTTTAAAAACAGTGACAATCTGAACTTGTCTTGTGACTCTAACAGGAGGTAAATTTTAATGCAATAGACATCCCATCCATCGTTACCTAAAAACAATTAAAAAGGAATCTGTCTTACAGAATTTTCTCCTCTTGTAAAGCTGGCTGAATTTGTCTAAGAAACCAGGCCAAATACAGCCTTCACTTTTTCTGGAACAAGGAATCCTATTTATGAGAAGGAAATTCATTAACATCACAATGTTTCAATAGTTACGACAGTGTCAAAGACCACAATGACATAATGAGATAACGCATGTGACCCCCCATGCCCTTCAGAAGGTTACAAAAAGACTTCACTGAAGAGTCCAGTGTATCATGCTATAGAAGAAACTAAAGAAATGTCATACAAGACATGCCAATAAATTTACATCTAAAGGAGGTGTCACAAATACTGAATTTTAGCCCGATCATCCATACCTTGTCAAGACATAAGAATGTATCTTAAATAAACAGATATTAAGTTCATCCATATTTAAATGTAACCCTATGAGTTCATTATATATAAATTTAAAGAAAATATGTAGTTCATTCTACTGGAATCACTGTGCTTAATTATATATCCTGTTAACTTTTGTTAATTGTTAGAACTAAGTGAATAATTGTTAGAACTACATGAATAATTGTTAGAACTGTGATTCGTTTGAGCTTTATAACAAAGAATTCCATAAAACTCGGTAAAAATTCACCAGTTAATCTCTTTCTTCCTACTTGATCAGCTCACAAGCTTTCCTCTGAAAGAGGTGACTAATAAGTCACTAACATAGGAAATAAAATCTCCCTCTTATTTACCTAAGTAACATTCTTTATGTAAAATGTGATGTCCTGTTAAAAGCAAAAGAATGATGTTATAAAATAAAAATAAAATTGAAGAGAGAATAATTCTATTGATAGCACTCATTGTATCCTATGTGGCAGCAGACTTTCCCCTCAGTTTCAGACCCTTCAATGCCACTTCATTATTATTATTTTTTTCCACTGCAATCAACAAACTAGATAGTTGAGTTGAGGACATTTCACTCCTTATTTAATTTTGTTTGACAAGTTTCACACTTACCTCAAAACAGTTAAAACTGACACTAATAAGGATGCAAAATCCATCTCATGGAGCCACCATAATTTTTGTAAGTTAGGTAAATTCTAGAGAGCTTAAATGTTAGTAAATACATAAATAATAAGCTGCTAATTTTATATAATATCTGCAGACTATATATAGTATGCAATTTGGTTCTTTTAATGCAGTTCAGTCATTGATGTGATAGTTCATATTCCTTTGATACTCAAATAAAATGGGAATATAAGCTCAAAGGAAGATTTGATGGACAATTAATTAGTAGAATAAGGTAATTTGATTTCATGTTGTCCTTGTTAGCAAATTGTTATGTGTCACCTGTTTCTGATCTCCAGAATTCTGCTTAGCTGCTTTTCCTGAATGTTCGCCCATAATAATTGCAGAGGGAATTTGATCTCTCATACCTGGTTGTTTTGGTTTTTTTTCTAATTCTCCAGGGGCAACTGCATCTATGAAGGAAAGAGGAAAAAATTTTCAGGATGGATTCTGATTAATTTATGTAAATTGGGGAAAAAAAAAACAAGAATTGCTCTTTTCTTATCTGTAAGATGAATTGGAGGGCAATAAATAGTGTCTAGAAATTTTCCTTTCCATACCACTATTGTGCAGATTCAATTAGAGAATACAGTTTAGCTGCTAATATTATTCAAGAGAATATCCAAATCACTAAGAACTGGCTATGGGTATAAATCCTTATCCATTTAAATTAATTCTACTGAAATCAGAAATCTACTTGAATAGAAAAAGGGGAAAATGAAGACTCTCGATGTAGTCATTTCCTTGACCCCCATGAATTGTTATTCATGTGGACCCGAAGTCTGCACTGCAGTCTATAAGAAGTTAGTGTATAGGGCTCAGTATATTTCAGAAATAAATAGTTAATTTTATTTTTCATTACCTGTAGGTACTTCATGTGACACAGATAAGCTTTTCACATTGCTCACATCTGATATTCCTTTATGGTACATGACATCAGAGTCTAGGATGAATATGAGGTCACTATATTACAGACAAAACTAAATCAAGAAAAAAAAATGAAGTTCCTTTTAAATTGTATCACAACATGTTCTAACTCTTTATATGCTTTTAGCCTTTGTAAGTCAGACTTAATATGAGAGTAAACAATACCACAGTGTCTTAAATGACAATGTTCATACATTCGTCAGTCTCCATTTACAGGTGGCATTCTGATCATGTTTGACATTCTATAAAAATTCAGCTCTGTTAGCTTTATGCCATCTACAGATTTTCTTTAATTACTTCATTAACAGGATACAGGACTCTATGGCAAATTGGTGAAAACTGTGCAGTATTCTATTTTGATTATTCTCTGGATATATATTTATGATTTCTTCTTGCAGCTGACAAAACTGGATGAATTCTCATTTAACATAGTTCAAATTAACTAATAAATCAATCATGTCACCAAAACTGACAATTTTTTTGAATTGTTATATCATTTTTTAATGTGCAGATAAGTTTGTTAAAGGCAATTAATCAAGCCAAAAGAAGTCAAACACTGACAGAATTTGCCAGGCTACAATCACTTATTTGTTTTTAAAAAATTATGAAGAGAGTGTAAAACAAAGGAAGCCTATTAATGTCACATATATTCATTTGGAAGCAAATTCTGTGAGCTTCTTAAAATATCATCCTTATGAATTATTTGTGACATTTTTCAAAATCGTTCATTTCGGTTCTCGTTTTCTACACCTATCAGTTGACCACTACAAGCAAAGGCATTTTTTATTACTATACTCAGACAAGAAAAGGGAGGGAAAAAAAATAGTGGCAGACCTTCAGAGAAATAGAACACAACAGAAACAGCAATGTCAGTCCATCTGAGAGTAGATGAATAAAAACAAAGAGAAGCCATGTTAGTAATATTGGCCAGCTAACACATTATGCTAACCACACCTTTATTCAGATTAGCTAATATAGATTTCCCATAGCTTCTTGAAGTTTTAATGTACCCATTTTTATTTCTGCTGTAGAAGCTGAACAAGCACAACAAGCTTTCACAATCAGTACAGTAAATTCTGGTACAGTTTTTGCCTCCTTCAGTGAATCTTAATTTTCTACTGCTAAAATCTGTTTTCTCTGAGTCAGTATCAGGTGTGTCCTGTGGAGGACCCACTGCAACTGGCTGGAATTGAACATGTCCTGCATGGTGCAGCCTCTGGCCTCTTCTCACAAATGGATAACGCTGTAGCCCTGTATCAAAAACCTTGTCAACTCTAACCAAAACACCACTATGTGAAGAAATGTGAGATAATCATACTGACTGAAATCTGACTGAAACCCAGTACTTTCATGTGGTAATATTTAAAAGAACATTAGAGAGAAGTTTTAATACTAATTAAAACAACCCTTACAATAAATAGGTGAAAAAGATGATAAATCAATGGACAGAAAAATTAATACTGTTACCCAAAGGCAACATTCATTACTTAGTGGAAAAATCTCAAATCCATTCTATCATACAGGGAGTTTGGTCTGGCCAATTCTTAAAAATTAGGAAAATATTGATGATTTTGCTGACAAGGAGCAAGTGTGACTCAATAGACTTGATGGACTTGTACAGGGGACTTGATGTTATCTCAGCCTAGCATGTTGAACTCATTGCTCATTTACAGATCAGCAAGGTAGTACGTGAGCAGGAAGTCTAAAAACCTCAGTCCTGAGTCTATTGTGCACTGACAGCTGGTGACCAGGTTATAAATCAAATTAAATAAAACTAAACTAATCCTGCATCAAGAAAATATTCTATTAGCTTGGTAAGTAGTAGTCCTTCTGCTCTCTTTTGCATACTGAATTAGGATAAAACCTGAGTCAGAACCTTAGCTTCCTTCATTTAGAAGGTATGCCATAAATCTTTAAAGAATTTAATACAAGCCTTCCATAAGACTGTGTAGAAAGGATGGAATTGCACAGAAAAAGCTATTGATTAATGGCTGTGACAACAGGAGCTATAATGGCTATTGTCAATTCTCTTGAAGTACTTAATGTTGCACACAATGAAAAAGTAAAATCATGTTGATAAAATAGTTGTTCTCAACCAAACATGGGGAGGACAGACAGAAAGGTAAGGTATTAATTACATCTAAGCAAAGGACAACTACGAAAAAAATCCCTCTGAAAGTAATAGTTATTCTTTAACAAGATAAATCCATGCACAAGCTTTACTTTGTGGTCTTTTAAACAGTGATGTGAGTGTCTTGTGATTGCTCTACTCAGGCTTTATGTACTTTCAAAAATTGTAGAACATTATTTTCCACTGAGGACAAAAATAAACCTGATTATGTTTTTTTTGTCAAATGTGGTCATAGATAAACATAATCCATCATAACATTTTATCAACAGCCATATAATGCCCAAAAAATAATTTAAGAATACACTTCTTCAAAAAATCTTTTTTTGTCTTTTTTCTTCTGTATACTGCTAAACAACACTAATAATGTAAATCTGCAGTTAAATACATTTCCTCATTCTGAAGATAAATAAAAAATAAAATCTAGGAGAGCAGAATACAAGACCCTATCTTATTCTATCTTATCTATGCAAATTCCCTTTAATGTCAATAGAAGAATTGCAAGTATAAAGACTAAATCCTATCACAACCAATTCAAAAATATTATTTTGAGCTAATATACTTTGGAAAGAGAAAATCTCCCTGGCAGTCTTTCAGGAATCCAAATAAATGGAAGCTATGTCTCCCTCACTATTTTTCAGTTGATTGATATTCCTTTTTACCATGTTTAACTGACAGTAGTGCTCACATAAATAAATAAATAAACCTTGACAAAAACTCTCAAGATTGAAATTCACATCTCCATGAATGATAAAGCATCATCACAACCAGTGCGAACACTGCCTTCTTTACCTGCTTGATATGAAATCTATATAGACCACATCTCCTTAGAGGGACACAAGGTAACACTGACATTACATACAGTTTTAGGATGCAGACTAGAACCACCTGACTGTCATTTACAGTCAGAAGAGGCATTGCTTGCTCCCCGTGAAAGTGATGGGACAGATCTGCTGTTCTTGTTCAGCACACATGGCAATATCAGGGGTGGCAGGGCCCACACAACCTCAGCAGCCATTTAGTCAGGAAGTTACACCCTCGTACCCGTCCTGTAGTGATTTCCTGACCATACCAGACTCTACAGTTTTAAACAGGCGTATATCAGACCATGAAGATCCTTCCCCTACATACAGAGTGGATCTTCATTTTAGGGTAAGGACCTGCTACTCTGTTACAAGTCATACTGTTGTGTGATTGGCTGATGGTTGCCACACCCGGGTGTTCTTAGACAGCCCTTTTAATGGATGCCACTTGCTTTGGCCCAGGAAGTACACACATATGAATATATAAACTGATATATAATACATACAAAGAACTGTAAGTGTACAAATAGGTTTAAAAATACTGTTATCTATTTATACACAAATACAGCAAAATATATAGTATATGCATACATAACTACAAAAAAAAAGGAATTTTATATCATCATAAAGCATAAGAACAAAACAGGAAAAACATTCATTTAGTAAGAACTAATGGAATGAATAATCAATTTTTAAATTCAAAATAAATGAATAACAAGTAAAAGACCAGCTTGGGGTTCTCGACTTTACCAGGCTGCAGAAGAAGCCCAAACATGTAAAGAGTGGGAAGTATCAAGAGGCTACAGCAGAAAGGACAAATGGAGCTGGAAGAACAATAGGGTTTTGGAGAACAAATACCCCCCAGAGTGGCTGGGTAGGACAACTGACACTTATTTACTTGTTCAACAGTAGTACTTATACCTCAAACAGTTGTTGAAATTTCACTCCAAATTCTCATTTCAAATTTTTCATTGCGTTAATTGCAGTGAAAACCCTCTGTTTTTATGAAATTGAGTTTCATGCACATTTTTCAGTCTTTTCTTGTTCAAAAATGAAATGGGACATAAACAGTTATTTTATACAAGAAATATGCTGTAACTTTTTAACCTATTCTTTTCAATTATAAAATTTGTTCAAAGGTCTAAGCAGTAATGAGTATTTCACCTAACTTTAGCCTTTTCTAGGATGTTGTTATTGGCTTTTGCTATTTGCAAATGAATACCTTTATTTTAAAAAATGCTTTCATCAGTCTTATGCTTGGATAAAAATAGTCTCAGAATGTAAAATATGATTTACTATGTATATAAATGATTTCATCCTTTTACTATCCTAAGGTCATGTTATAAAAAACATTATCTACAATTCTAACTCCAGAGTTTTTCCATTTTACCCCAAAGATGCATGAAAATTTGTCAGCATTGCTACTTCTGTGTATTGGGAAATATACAGAAGTGAGGCAAATACAGTAGAGTGCCAAATGAACACTTGATTCTGTGATATTCCATTGCAAGAATAAAGTTCTGCCAGTCAACAAATCACAAAAGCAAATTTTGGAGAGCACTTGACTACATTCTCAGCACATGGTCACGGAGTAGAGGAGGGACAAAACATCTTTTATTTAGATTTCCATCAGAAGCTTTCAAATGAACTTCTTTTAAAGTATTCATTAACAATTAGCCAATGGTAAAAATAAAATAAAATAATTAAAAAAAAACAAATAAACAAACAAATAAAATGTCTCCAGTACAGGTTTCATATCTGTCATGATGTAGAGAGAAAGTCAAGCTGAATTTTCACTCACAAAGCCCTTTGCTTTCTTTTGATATTTGCATTTTCACGTCTTTCAAGTTCAAAAATCTCCTGGACAGATTGGATGGGACACTGAAGAGGTTCATCATGAAGCAGCTTTCTAGTACCATAGTGATAAATAAATTCTACAATCTGTGCTCACAATTCACTGCATAAACTTCTCTTTCTGAAAATTTTAGTTACGCTAATAAAAAAATACATATGGGGTCAATATGCACATTGCTGGCACTTGGATCAAAGCTCTGTAAATAAAATTGAATTTTCTCCTTTTTATAGTAGAAATTCAGTTAGGAGCTGTTGAAGGCTCTTAAGGCTGGTAAGTTAAGGAACTGAGAATGTGTGTGCCATGTCAGCATATTCACATGAATAAAGTACCAGTAAATCATTTGATGTCACAACTTAACATTCTAGATCTCTTGAGATCTTTCTTCATTAGATTTATACTACCCAGAATTGAGTCCACCTGTAAAGATTCTTCCTTTTCATGATTGGAGAAGTTTATCATAAAATGAGACTCCTACTTATGAATATTAACATGCTTTGCAATGGAGAGCATCTGGCTTATATTTGAAATAATAATTATCTTCTTCTGACACATTTATGAGTTTTCCCTTCATTAATTTTTATCTAGGAAATATTCACTGCTATGGTAGGGTAGTTTTAGAACAAACACCTGGTTTTTACAACTCTTATCAGAAATTTGCAAGGTTTCAGGCAGGGAACAGCTTAAACTTAATTAAGTGAAAAGTTTAACCCTTTGGGTCTCCTTTTGAAGTGTCTCACTGATACCCTTTCTAGTAGCTTGAAGGGTAATTTTTCCTTCACTCCATAGATGTTATTTACTCTCACTGACTTGTATCTCTCAAGGTGATATTACATTCTGCAGACCAGGAGTAGTAGAAAGTGACATAGCATGGAAATCACTGAAAGACGTGAAAGATATGAAACCTTTGCCAAGGTTCAAAATTTATTTCTGTTTCACTGTCTTTTCCAGTGCAAACGCAGAGTGAATTTAATGCCATTACAGTTATCTGTGGCCAAACCTCTACACGTTTCCCTGTATCTCTGTTAATAATCTCTTTCAGAGAAACCTTAAAATGAGCTGGTATTTATTTATTTTTTTTGATGATTCACAATAGCTGACAGTAGCCACTAAAAGAGTCTAAGTTACGTACCTTAGGTCAGAAAAAAATATGTGAAAAATGTATAATAATAATCATATGAGCAAAAAAAAAATTGACAAATTTTTTATCAACTAATAAAATATATGAAGTAACAGACATTTATTTTGAATGTATAAAGAGAATGATTAGAAGCTGGTGATAAAGTACCTTTGTACTTCACCCACCTTGTGAAATAAACTGAGTGCAATCTCTCTCACAGGAAGCCCTTGACCAACAACACCACAGAATGTATTAAAGAGGTAAAACCTAATACATATGGAGTCATAACATAGCCAAATCATTATACTGTTCATCATATACCCCACTTCCCTTATTAATATTGGAATGTAAATATTTATTGTTTCATGCAAAATAAAAAAAAAATATATAAAAAGTCAAAGTTTTCAAATTCAACATCTAGATTAAAGACTAGTGTAATTTAACAATGTGAGTGATAAAATGTAGGCTTTAATCATCACTCCATGTCATGATGTAGAAATCCCTTGGAGATTTGGAAGAATATTAGTATATTCCATTTTCATTAACACAATCTATTTTTCACTTCCAGTTAATATAAATCATATAGCTGAAATTTTATTTGTTGACATTTTCATTTTAAAAATTTGAATTCTAATTTCAAAGCAGGTTGTTGGTTTTTTTTTAATAAAATGTAACTATTATAGTCTCATGAACTTAACATATGCACATGGCTAATGAATTAAGCAGTCATACTACAGCCCTATCATTTGCTAATTTTCTATATTTTGATATTAACTGAATATTTAACTTTAATTTTTATAGCACTGTTTTCTATGCTTCCTATAGTCATAAAAAAACTAGAAGAAAAGAAGAAGAAGAAGAAGAAGATGCTAAATCTTCTGACATATTGCATATAATACTATCAGGATTAAAAAAAAAACAAACAAAAAACCTCTCTTCAGAAAACATTTTATTACTATCTTAGAGTGAAATTTTACCCATGTGCAAGACTCCACACGACTAAATTACCCGAAAAATATATTTCTTCCATTAAAAACAATACTAAAATCTAAAAGATCTGATGTTTTCTACTTTGGCTACTTGACATTGTTTTCAAGAGAAAAAAAATTACCTCATACATGAATTGCACAATGCAAGCATACAGTTTTTAGAAATTTAAAAAAGAAATAGTCTAGTGTTTTATTAGTTTCTAAATTTAATACACAAAGCATATAAAATAGCTCATATTCAGAAGCATGCTAGAATGACATTAGAAGAGCTTAATTTCATAAATGTAAGTTTCTAGCTTTAGCTATGAAGAGAAAAATTTTCTCCTAAAATGACAAAATCTTTACACACAAATCAGTAGAACTGTAAACCTAAAAAGTCTACGTTGTTATTTGTCTCAATTGCTTTCTGTGGATTTGCCATTAGTTAATATCTTGTTTCAGCTAAATAATAAACAGAGACATGAAATCCTACAGTCTAACATCAGTTACAATTCATTTCTCAAGGAAAGAAGGGCTTATTTAGTTTATCTCTAGCTAGTAAATTTCAAAGAAACTATTTCAGCCAACTTTGTGGTGATCTTGAATACTTCAAGAGCCACATTGGACCTTACAGTAAATTGACTGCTATTTTATTTCTATGTATTTTAGTAACCATTTGTCCATTTTGAATTAAAATGTAAGTTAATTATTTCATGTTACGTTTCTATCTACTTCTTTTTTAATATGAGGAATTTACTTCTTTTTATATACGTATGATTGGAATCTTTGTTGACAATTGTAGTCTTAGTATATTTGCCCTCAACTTAAATGACTTACACTTTTTAAAAGCATTTCCATATATAGACATTATAGTTTCAATGATATATACTATTTTTTTTCTAAGATGCTCATTGATAATTAAATGAATGAATTTATTCAAAAATTCAGTATTTGCTTTTAGATTTTCATATCTGTAGGAGCAATGACAAAGATTTTTGACAATCAAAAAATCTAGTCATCACAAAATAGCATTTTTCACAGCCGATTAACTGAATGAGTATGTTTCAGTATCATTACTTTTCATAACTCTTTGTTTACATAAAACAGTAACCTTCTGAATTCGAGAAGATAGTCAAGCTTCATAAAGTACTTTTAATAAAAGTCAAACCATAAATGTTTGGTTACTTCCCTTGCTAATCTTTTTTCTTTTCTGTCTCATGATAATAAGTTGAAGACAGTTGTGTGTATGCGTTCTCTGCTACATCAGCTTAAAAATTGGAGAAGATAATTCAATTTTCAATTGACTATGGTCTGTAACTCTGTTATGGATGTTCAGATACTAGTCAGTACTCAAATTCTACAAAAGTGGTACCGACAGTAATAAATCAACAGGGTTATGCTGAGACAGGCTTCAAGAAGAAAACCCCTTCCTGGACTCTAGTTCAAGACTTGCTTAACAGATTTGCTTACCAAAGCTCATCTTCCTTAGGCTATCAATAACTGAGTTAATTAGATTAAATATAGCTCAGTTAAGTTTATGAACTTTTTCATGTTGCTGGCTGCAGTCTTATACAGGGATATTCAAATTGCTCTTAGAAAAGACATTTTGGCAGGAGTATTTCTTACAGATGGACATGTGCAATATAGTAGGTCACAACCAAGCACACCAACAGTAGATTTCTATATGATACTACCAACAGTAGATTTCTATATGATACTTTCCTTATGAAGGCATGAGAGGAGGATGCAGAGTAGATATGTTGGTGTGACCAATATTTAGAATCGTGGCATCATAGAATGGTTTGAGTTGGAAAGGACCTCAAAGATCATCTTGTTCCAGCCCCCCTGCTTCAGTAACCAGTAAATCAGGCACTAGGTTAGGTTGCATAAGACCCCATCCAACCTGGTCTTGAAATCCTTCAAGGATGGGGTGTCCACAGCTTCTCTGGGCAGCCTGTTCTAACACCTGACTACCTTCTGAGTAAAAAAATTCCCTATAAAATCTAAATCTCCCCTCCTTTAGTTTAAAATTGTTTCTCCTTGTCCTTACTCTGTCAGACCATAGCAAATTTACTTTCCTCCTGCTTATAAGCACCCTTCAAATTTTGGAGGTCTGCTATCTGATCTCCCCTATTCCTTCTCCAGGCTGAACAAACCCAGCTCCCTCTGCCTTTCTTCATAGAAGATGTACTCCAGCCCTCTGATCATCTTTGTAGCCCTTCTCTGGACCTGTTCAAAGTCTCCATGTATTTCTCAAGGTAGGAGCTCCAGATCTGGATGCAGTATTCCAGAAGGGGCCTTATGAGAGCAGAGTAGAGAGGCACAATCACCATACTCTCACCCTACCAACCACTTTTCTTTTGATGCAGCCCAGGATACAGTTTTCCTTCCAGGCTGCAAGTGGGCAGTGCTGGATCACATTTTTTTTTTTGTCTACCAGAACACCTAAATCCTTCTTGGCAGGACTGCTTTTAAGGAGTTCTTTTCCCAGTCTGAACACGTATGTGTGCTTGTTCCAACATGTATCATCATATTATATCATAGAATTGGCCTGGGTTGAAAAGAACCTCAAGGGTCATCTAGTTTCAACTCCCCTGCCATGGACAGGGTCATCAACCACTAGACCAGGCTATCCACAGTCACATCCAGCGTTGTCTTGAATGCCTCCATGAATGGGGCATCTTCAACCTCTCTGTTCCAGTGTGTCACCACCCTCTGAGTGAAAAAATTCCTCCTAATATCTAACCTTAATCTCTCCTGTCTTAGTTTAAAACCGTTCCTAGAACAGAAGTGCAACACCTTACACTTGGTGTTGTTTAACCTCATTATGTTCATGTAGGCTCACTTTTCAAGACAGTCCAGGTCCTTCTGGATGGTGCCCCTTGCTTCTATTTTATCAACTGCACCACTCGTCTTGGTGTTATCTGCAAACTTGCTGAAGGTGCACTTGAACCCACTGTCTATGTCATCAACAAATATGTTAAGGAGTACCAGTCCAGGACAGATTCTTGTGAGACATCACTTGTTATTGGCCTTCATATGAATATAAAGCTACTGACCACAACCCTCTGGCTGTGGCCATCATTATTATGAATGTGACCATTCATTATCTACCAAGTAGTCCACCCTCTGAATCTCCACCTCCCCAGTTTAGAGAGAAGGATGTCATACAGAAACATGTCAAAAACCTTGCAGAAGTCCAAGTTGATGACAATGGTTGCTCTTCTCGCAAAACTACAGTAGCATATGCAAGGGGTAACAAAAAGGGTAGGAAGAACAGGGTGCAATTTACAGATTCAGAGATTTTGGCTGCCCAGATGCCTTGATAATCTATTTACTTTAAAATTTACAATCCATCTGAACTCATGACTGCCAAAAATGTACTGAATGCTAGGAACAGATTTTTACACTTTTACTGTCGCTATAATATAATAATAAAGACTGTACAACACAAGAAAGCTTTACAAATAAGTATCTCTCATCTCTCAAAAATTGATGAGGGTGTAACCCGGATAACCTAAGTCTGTTCACCCTGGGGAAAAGAAAACTGAGGGCAGATCTGATTAATTTTTATAAATATCTAAATGGAGGTGAGCAGCAAAAGGATGGATGAGGCCAGGTTCTTCTCTGTAGTGCATAGCAATAGGACAAGGAGAAATGACCTAAGACTCAAGCATAGGAATGTCTATACAAACATGCAGAACTTTATGGTAAGGGTGACAGAGTACTGGAAAAGGTTACCCAGATATGTTGTGGAGTCTCCTCGTTTGGAGATATTCAAGATCCACTTAGTCTACTGTGAAACCTATTGTAGAGAACATATTTTAGCAGCGGGGTTGTACTCAATGATCTCTTAAGGTACTTTCCAATGCCTACAGTTCTGTTATTCTGTGTGTCTGTAACAGAAAGTGCATTTTAATCCTTCTTTAAAGCAGTATATAATTTGGAAACATATTAACTGTTGAATCTCCTATCAATACAACGAAAGGAGATTATCAATTGAATATCAATTGAAAACTCCTATCAATACAATGACCTTCTTCTGCTGCTATATTGATAAATTGAATCTTGATCATTAAGAACTGAATGGGAGGTTTCCATTTTAGTTAATGCTTTTGAAAACTTCAGAGATTTTCCTGCTAAAAATTTATTGGAAGAATGGATAACAGTGGGTTCTATCAACTTCTTCCTTATCTTCCTCTCAATGCAGGACAGTGCATAAATGTTCCATGTCAACATAAGTAAAAACATGTTCAAAGGACAATTACATAAATGATCAAATTTTGTTTTAAACAGATCCACTTATCTTTGTTCATAAAATGCCTTTTGGTTTTGATCAAAATGCTTTTGTTTCTTTCTTCTTTCATTTTTGTTGTTACTGACTAGTTAACAGCTTAAAAGCAAAATTATTTTGTTCACACACCAACTGAAAAGTGATTTTTTCTAAAAGCAGAGTATTGACCTAACATTCTGTATTTATGTTGTTATGAACCTTAGCTCTGACACCAGGGAAGTGGAAATTTTTATGTATATTATTTTCTGTTCCTTCTAATTGAAGTGTCTCTTTTTTTTTTGTTGTTTGTTTTTTTGTTTGTTTTTTCAAAAAAGGCAAAAGTTTCTGCTTTGGAAGCAAGGTTGGGAAGAATTCAACCATGGCTGGACACTTCACCGTTAGCTAAGAAGCAGCAAGTAGTCCAGTGTTGCTGCATGTTATCATGATAAGAAATAGCAGTACAATTTGCAGAGCATTGTCTATAGAAGACTAGAATGCTTTTCTGACCTGGTTAATCTGCTTACTATTGCCACAGGCTCTGCAGGTGATTATTAGGTCTTTTGTGCCTACTTTATCTTTTGTCTTTGTTGTGTAAAATGTAACTTGCCAAACTCAATATTCCTTTTTGCAGAAGTAGTTTTCAGCTCAGTGCAACTCCAGGTTCACTTAGAAAATTGTAGACAATGCTGTAATACAAATGTTACTAAGTGCAGAAAAATACAAACATGCTCAAATGACAGCAAAAAATTAATGGAAACAGATAAGCTGAGAAATTCTGTTGTTAATAATTTCCTTATTGATTTCAGTGGAAAAAATCTCAGTACATAATTTGAGTTAAATCTGATGAGTATGTCACATAAACAGTTCTGTTTCATTTGGAGTGAATAAACTACTTTATATCTGAAATTTAAATTAGATATTATGTGCAGGCCTTTTCTTGGAGTTAAGAAAACACATTCAAGTCCCTCCTCAATCTGTTTTAGAGAAAATTGGTGTGAAAAATTGTAATGGAAATGAGACTGAGCCAAAACTTGACCTGCATCTATCATGTTCCTGCTCTTGCTTACATTCTCCTTCATCAGTGTGGCTTCACTTTAAGAGAATTCTATTTTCTCACATTTCCAAAGATATGATTTTGTTCTAGTGAGGAATAAAACATATTTTTCAAATTTCTTTTTGAATGGAACTGTCATATTCTTTTCAACACTAACATTCTGACCTAAAAGGTAAACCACGTAACATCAAGAAATTCTCCAGTGATATTTCCAAAGATAAAACTCTGGTTATATAAATCTTGCCTATTGGATATTAATTTCAGTTAGAAATATTCAGTGCCCTTTTCAGTGGTTTGAAAGGCTATATACTAATCAGCTTTCATCTAATCAGAGTTACATTATACTTTAAATCACAACTTGTTTATCCTTTAAATTCCTTGTGAACTGTCTCATCTCTAATGAATGGAAAATTTACCATCAGCAAAGAAATCAGTTTCATAAAGTCATGAAGTCCATGGGGTGTAGAATTAATAATAATAATAAAAAATCTGATATATAGATTTAAAATATATTAAAGCAAACAGAAAGTTAGACATGAATGATAAGTAATGAGTTTGAAGAAGTGAGGCATACAAATTGTTATTAAAAAAAAGTACTCTTTTTCTTAGTTTTTGTGAAGAGATCAAGAAATGGCTAGAAGGAATAGGTTTAATGAAATAGAAATTCTCATAATCTAATCAAAGAAATTTTAAAATATTTAATTTACTGAAATACGGATGTAAAGTGATGACCAGATTAGAATTCTGAAATAACTTCCATGAAAACAACAATCCATTATTATGGTTTTAAATGGTTCTCAGCTATACCTTTGTACTGCAACGGAATGACAATACTCGTATTTGAGAAATATAGTGAAGTCATCTGATTTCTATACTTCGGTGCAAGTTATTAGAGTTGTACAGGAAAGGATCACATAGATTAAAGATAAATAGAAAAAGAACACTTATTTACTAGAGAGAGATTATAACAGGCTGAATCAGTAACTTTTCTGTGCAAGTTACTTGCTTTCCACAGTGGATAAATATGTGATAGACAAAGAAATCTTCAGCCTATCACTTCATAGTGGCTAAATGGGAAACAGGATGGCAAAGATAAGGATTAAAATGAGAATAATAAGCTGAACAAGAAACTGGATAAAAAAAGGAAGAGATCTGGGACTAACAAAATGTATTGAAAAATTATTAAAACTTGTTAATGGTTAATAGGTCATATTTTCAGTACAGAAAAATAAAATACAGGAAAATCTGAGTGACCTTGTTGAACCAAGTGATAGAAACAAGCCATGAATTTTACTTCTATAAAATTCTGCTTCTGTAAATGCTTAAGAATTGATAGTTTCAAACTGGAAATTGCCTGTTTTGTCTTAATTCTATCAAATATATTAATATTATTTTTACACTAACTGCTTTTCATGCGTGTCAAAATACAGTAGATTTTTTTTAGAAATGATATATAGAACGAGGCTTTACAGAATAGAGGACAATTTGCTTTTTGCTTCATAGCCACTGTCTAAAATAGTTAACAAATGGATAACCAGGTCTCTTTAAGGAGATTTGTAACTGAATTCTTCAACTCCAATTTATTATGTAAAAGCAATTAAAATAAAAATTTCAAGCCACTCCACTGATATGGAAAAGACTTCTGATATGTTTCCATGTATATTTTATATTTATATATTTTAATTACAATATAAACTGGAGGGCAGTGATTAGAACTAAGTATCTTAATCACTGGGCAACAAAGTCACATTTGCTCTTACAATTACAGAACAATTTGAATTGGAAAGGTCCTCTGGAGGTCATGTAGGCTTCTCCTCCCAACTCAAATCCTTCTCCTTGATAAGGGTTCAGTTAGAACAGGCTGACTGGTTCAATCTTGAATATCTTCAAATGTGTAAATTTAATTATCACTAGTTAACATGTTTCAGTGCTTGTCCACTCTCACTGTGAAAACAGGTAGCAAAAAATTGCCTGGAGCTCACTGTCTTATCCAGTCCATATCTTTTCCCTTGCCAGATAATTTGAAATATGAATAGAAAGTGCTATACTTATTACTCTGGAGGGACTTCATCATGAAGTGAGTGATGTGGTCTAAATCTCATTAGATCTGTGATGTCTCAGGTTTTGAATTGGATTTTATTTAATGTTCAATACCAAATTATTATATATATATATCAGTTTTACACATATATAAATATATGTGTAAAACAGATTTGTGTCCTTCAAAAATATATTTCATTGTTTTTTTTTAAATCATGGGTTTATGCACCTTTGAAAGTTTTATGATGTCTGATATCCAGAAAAGGTTCTTGAAAGTTGATTAAGAGGAGACCAAGATTACTTGGTCAGTAGTCTTAAGAGAGTGGTTGTGATTAAAAATGCAGTCCCATTCTCCTTGTTTAATAGTTTTAGACAATCACACACTAAGCTATCTTAATTTGTCACTTTCTACACTGTACTCCCATATGCAGATGCTACAATTTCTCCATAGATTCTCTTTGGAGCCAACACATCTCACTCACTCAGGCTCCTGAAGCCTTTTTTGATGTCTCTTATCTATGACTGTACTGAATCCAGATGATAGTTGAGGTCTGTAGCCTTAGAAATTACTGAGACTCATAATGAACTGAGGAGGGAAAAAGCAAAGAAATCAACATGCATTTTCTACCGGTGAAGCACAAGTAATATGACATTCATATTGTGCTTTCAGAATAAGTATATCCTCTCAAACCACACAAATGCTTTTTCTATATCCATTAAAAGAGTTATATGAAATTCAGTAAAATATGTCAAACTTTATCGATACTTAATGCTTTTATAGTCATTCTAAAGAGCAACTACAGTCCTTATATGAGTTCAATTAAAAATTAGTTAAGTAGGGTGGGAAACTACCTTTTCTGGGATAATGGTCAATATATATCTGTACTTAATAGTAGGGGCAGAAGAAATCCATAGCTGGGACTATTGTAGGAAGGAAGGTATATTAGTATTAGCATTCATGTAGGTATGCTGTGATACCCAGCTAAGAGAGCTAAACATATAAGTCAAAAGAAAAATCACTTGAGGGGATCATGGCTTATAATGTACCACTGAATCATAGAATCAGAATCACCAAGGTCAGAAAAGACCTTCAAGATCATTCGGTCCAAACTTCCACCTACCACTACCACCAATGTTTCCTCACTAAACCATGTCCCTCAGTATAACAAAGGAAAATACATTCAGACTATCTGCCTTTGACATATATATATATATATATTTCATTTTATCAACTACTTCTACCATGTTCTTATTTAAAGAGATAAATCATTCTGTGGATAATTCAGATTTTTTTATTATTATCATTATTTAAGATTTACTAGGCTGGTCTATTATTAGAATGCTGGAAGCAGTGCGTTCAGTTATAATGGAAACAACGACTTAGTTAACATTTTCATTACTCCATACCCTAATAAACTCACAGCAAACAATACCTATTTCACTGTAAAAACTTGTGGTGTATATCCTTTCAAATGATTCTGTTTATGTCAGTTCATTAATTTTAAATTTTAGCCCTGTTTTTAGTATGATTGTCAAATTCCCTCTTTATATTTGTGAGTGATCTACAGAGAAATTTCAGCTGAAGAAATAAATTGTTTTCCCAGATGTACTTTCAGTAAGTTATTTTGATCCTTAGCCTAATTTCAGTGCTTCCTGGATAAGAAAGGAAAGCACTGTAGAATAATAGCACACTTCATTCTTTTCCAAAAGAATCATTCTTTTTCTCCAGATTTGAATACAAAATTTTTTTATTATTAAAAAGTTGTGGGATGACTTTGGTTCTCTGTGGTATACTAAGGAACTCTTATTTAGAACTTTGTTAACCATCTGTTTGAACTTTTTAAATGGGTGAAAGTATTAAATAGCTAAATATGACATGGAAGCCTTATTTGTAATTAGAAGGTTTTAAGTTGAGTATTTGTCCTTTACTGTACTAATGCATTCATATTTTAAAAAAAGTAAATTACATATGGACCCAAACTTCAGTTCATTAAACTCTTATTTATTTTCTACTTTTCTTACTTATTATCAAGGAAATATTTTAACAACTAGTTATTCCAGATAAGATCACCAACCTTAATTGAACTGTAATAGCTGTTTCAATTTTCTACTTTTTCCCATAGTTTTTCATAGTTCAAATCCAAACTTCTCTTTTTTTTTTCTTTTTTCTTTTCTTTTCTTTTCTTTTCTTTTCTTTTCTTTTCTTTTCTTTTCTTTTCTTTTCTTTTCTTTTCTTTTCTTTTCTTTTTCTTTCCTTTCCTTTCCTTTCCTTTCCTTTCCTTTCCTTTCCTTTCCTTTCCTTTCTTTTCCTTTCCTTTTTTTTTTTTTCTTTTTTTTTTTTTTTTTTTTCTTTTCCTATTTGAAAGCTTATTTTGGAAGAATTTGTACTTGTTTTTCATTTCAAAGAAATGAAGAACAAGATTAGGCCAGAATGAGGAATGATACATCAGCCTGCTAAATCACCTGCCTAATACAAAACTCACTTGCTGTGTGTGAAAAGTTAAATACATGCTTAAACGGTAATTCAACATTAAGGCTGTGAGCATAAAAGTCTCTCTGTTTAACATCTTTGTGAATATGTTAAACACTTGTTTGAGAGAAACAGAAGTAGTTTTCATCTGCAGTTAACTCTCTTGAAAAAAATCTATCACAAAATACTGGAGTACAGTACCAAGTTATATCAAACAGGATCATCTCCACATCCTGTATTCATCTATACCGAAGAGTAAAATTGGAGTACTTTTAGGAGGTTTGAAGTTTTCATGACTTCAGTACTGCCATTAAATAATGCCTTATTTTGATTGTCACAAACTTTGGTTGAGCCTCTATGGAGATAAATTTTTTACATATAACCTATATAGCCCTACTCCCTTGAAACTGCGCTTCAACAGTGCTGATTTTGATGATTCTCTACCAAAATAAACGAAAGCATCTTCAGTCCAAGTACTTTTTGCAATGAATGTGTTTATTTTACAAATGGACCCATGCATGCTGTGTTATGACAGGCATGTGGTGAAATAAGGAAAGCCCCTAAGGCAGAAGGCTTCCAGAATGTCTGAGGAATGATCTCCTGTTGCTTTATTTGGCTCTTGCTGGTACCCATTTCACTGCTGACTGGACAAATGCCATTCAACAACTGAACATTCTTGCCTGGAGGATTTGACACAGATGGGTCTGATCAGATTGGTATGTCAAAGAGTCAAGCCTATGACCTTCTTACTGATAATAGTGTTGTATGTTATGCTTTCCACAGAGCAGCTGCTCAGTGTTTTATTTCATACTGTACTTATATTTAATTTGTGTTTTTGTTCTTGTTTTAACCTGATACTCTGTGCCATTATAGAAAATAGAAAATGACCTATCATTGTGGACAAACAGTAATTTTTAGAAACAGTTGATGATTATATCAATTCTTCAAGATTTTGGGGGTTGTTTATTGCATGTGAAATTATTATTTTTCCTACTAGACTGTTACAAAAAGTTCTAGTTACAGCTAATGCATTTCACTACTATAAGATTGAAAAAAAGAGATACATCAAGTATTCTCCATCTACAGTGGTATAAACCAAAAACTAGTACATTAAAGTCAGTAATCTGACACAAATGGAAGAAAAATAAAATCACAGTTATGCTGCCATAGACCTTTTCAATGTTTTAAAGTTATAGAAGGCAGTAATATGTCATTTCTCAGAAAGTAGATACTGATCATATTTACTATCTCATTTTTCATTCCATTAATCACTTTTTTTAAAAATTTGTGTACTCTTTCAGAAACAATCTTTAATCATGAAATGTAATTAAAAACAAATAACTTCCTGCTTATGGTATCTAAAGTTTTGAATTTTTATCAGATGAGACAAATGCGACTACCTAATACCTCTTTCAAAATGAAAGTATTTCTTTAAGACCATCTATCAAATCTTAACATTAAAGAATGTTATGCTGATGCAGGTGGTGGAGGAGCCAATGAGTGGTGAGGTGTTACTGGACTTTGTTCTTACTAATAATGATAGGTTTGTTAGGGAACTAAAGGTCAGGGGCAACTTGGGATGTAGCAATTACGAGATGTTGCAGTTCAAGATCCTGAGTGGAACCAAGTAGGTTGCTATCCTGGACTTCAGGAGAGACAACTTTGATCTCCTCTAGAACCTACTAGGAGCTATGCCATGTTCTAGAGTGTTAGGAGGTAAGGGATGGTCAGCATTGAAACAGTGCTTCTTTCAAGCTCAGGACTGGTGTGTCTCTGTGTAAGAGATCAAGAAAACGTGGCAGAAGACCTGTGTGGATGGGCAAGGAGTTCATGCATAAATTCAAAGGGAAGAAGAAAGACCATGAAATGTGGAAAAAGGGTATGACCTTTTTGGATTTGCTAAGAATGTGGGAATGTTGTCAGAGCCTGCAGGGATACAGCAAGGAAGGCCAAAGCCAACCTGGAATTGAATCTGGCAAAGAAGATAAAGGATAATAAGGAAGGCATTTTTAAGTAGGTCAACAGTAAAAGGAAGACTAGGGAAAATGTGTGTACCCTACTAAATGAGGGGGTGTTCTGGTAATGGGATGCCAAGAAGGTGGAAAAAATGAATGCCTTCTATGCATCTGTCTTCACTCTGGGAACTCCCCCTTGGGAATCTTTGACTCTGGAGGTAAGTGAGAGTCTGAAGAGTGGGAGGCTCCCTTTTGGTAGGCTAGAGCTTCTAGGGAACATCAATGTACATAAAACCATGGGCCCATATGGAATGTATAACAAAGCTGAGGAGGTGTGAAATAGGTGAATGGACAGTGAGATAGGTTGAGAACTGGCTGACTGGCAGTGCTCAGAGCAGATTTCAGGGGTATGTGATTAGTGGCGCAGAGTCCAGTTGGAGGCCTGAATTTAGTGGCGTTCCTCAGGGATCAGTACTTGGTCCATTTAAATATAAGATTTTAAATTTCTTAATAAGTTTCTATTTTAATATTTTTCCCATGGAGTAATTACTAGTGGAGAAGATTAGAGTGGCTAACTACAGTGAGACTGAATTTAAAGCTTCTAATGCTTTTCTAGTCCTGTTTTACTCTAGAATACATTGTTAACTGAAAGACAAATGTCGATTCTCCAAAGGTAATGGACTTTAAGACTCAAAGCCACTAGTAGATTGCTTCCTACATAACCCCACATTTTGAAGAGCTGAAAGACTTGACTTCAAAACAGAAATAAAAAATCCTTAGAGAAGGTTCAAGACCATGATATGGAAAAGAATATCATTAGAACTTGAAATAAGAGTCAACATCTCTTCAAAGAAAAGCTTTCCTATTTTTAATTCCACCTTACTATTTTCCATGCCAAAGGTATGTCAGTATTCCAGTTCTTGTGACTTGTAATATTCCAACTCATTAAAATTACGAAAATGAATGAGCATACTACTGTTAATGGATGAGAGAAAGAAGGAGATAATTAGAGTTGCATACACCTAACAAGATGTGTACAGATGCCTATGCATCTATGATTATCTCTGTACCTCCAGACTTCTCTCATTCATTAATAACAGTACATTTATTATGGCACAGCAGACTTACTGTTCCCTTTGTTTAAGTTCACAAAGACAATTTCTAGAATGATTTGTGAGGTGATGACTGGAACAATGACTGCAATATTTTATGCAGTTCTCTACTCTATTGGTCATGATCAGAGTAGCTTCAGTGAATTATCAAGCAAACAGATGTCCTTTCATATGTGGATATCTTATGAAGGAACACATGCATTTTTCTTAAATTAAAAAAAAAAAAAAGAAGAAGAAGAAGAAAAAGATTCCATGTTTCCATAAACTCAATATTGAGTGTCTGTCAGATAAAATCACTGCAGCTGCTTTTATATATTAAAGCATTTTAAGATTGAGCGTGTATTACAAGAAAATGATTTAACTACATTCAGCTGTCCTGTAAGTTGTTTGCAATTACTGATTTTGTTTCTCAGATGAACAAAATAAAGTTCTCAATGTAGCTCTTTCAGATGCAACAGCAGTGATGACTGTTCTCTACTTGATAATTCAATCACACAGGTTATCTTCATATTCAAGAGGAAAAAAAAGAAAAAAAAAACAGCAATACAAGGTAATGCCTGATATTATTAGTGACTGAAATTCATTTGCTTTGCAGTGAAAGTCCCAGTCTTTAAAAAAATTGATTTTTAATCATATCTCTTGCAGTAGTCTCTTATTCAGTATTTCAGTAAAATTGTAACATTTTTCATATTTTGATGTATATTTGAAGAGCTTAGAAAATGTTTCTTAATAGTTATAAACTATAAGTTGTCCCAAACAAGCAAGTAGCTCAGAATGTGTAAAAACTAAACAAATTTTAAACATCTCAATACATATCCAACTTTTCAGCAATCAGCATTTTGTAGCACAACTTATTAGAGTGATATTCAAGCACCTAGCTTTTTCCAGTGAATCAGTACATATTTTCCATTAGTTAAATAAATAAGTAAAAGTCTTTCTATCCTCCAGATTCAAAGCATAGGCATTCATGCTCTATATATGTCCAGTTTTTGATATCATAGTGAAATATAACAATTAGTGGAGCCCCTAATTCTGATTAGTAATTAGCACTTCATTTCATAAGAAATGAAAGGAGACAGTCTAAACACAAGAGGAATTTTGCCAGTAGACTCATAGTAAAAGCCATATATTTTCCCAAGGGCTGTAATGAAGTACTGAAATATTTTATAGACCAAAAGGTAGGAATCAGTGTTGGACTGAAGCCCACAGAAGTAGTCAAAGCACTTCAGTTTAAGGTGAAAAGAGACTATCAGGAAGAATTCATCCTGAGTGGTATGTTTAGCTTTGCAAAAATATTTAATCTTCTCTTTTGGGGAAAAGATGGGGGAAGACCTGCTAAAGAGGAGCTCTGAGGACTGTGTGGCAATAGGACAAGGGGAAATGGATACGAACTGAGGAATAAGAAGTTCTGCACAAGTATGAATGGGAACTTCTTCACAGTGAGGTTGATGGAGCACTGGAACAGGCTGCCCAGAGAGGTTTTGAAGCCTCCTTCTCTGGAGATGTTCAAGACCTTCCTGGACACCTACTTGTGCAACCAGGTCTAGGGAGCCTGCCTTGGCAGAGGGGTTGGACTAGATGATCTCTAGAGGTCTTTCCCAACCCCTACAATTCTGTGATTCTGTGATTCTGTGTAATTTTCTGTCAGATAATTTGACTTCCAAAATTCTTGCTTCCACATTTTTTCCTGAAGATGTGGATCTTCTGATGGAACAGCCTTATTGCTATCTCTTTCTCACTCCTTTTCCCCTCCAGCTGTTCTATTTTTCAGTTGTCAGTAGAAATGTTTCTCTTTTATTGACTGAGAAGCAAAAATATTCATACTGTTTATAATGAAAATAACTACTCAAAACTTGAATTAGAATTTGACTTAAATCTTCTCAGGATTTGGGCAGCAAATGAAGACAATTTTCTGTCTGCATTAACTTGATGTCAGAATGCACTGCATCACTAAACATTTTTAGTGTTGATGAGGGTGCCTAGTTACACAGCAAATGTATTTTGTTTACCTACAGACCATGCAGCATTAAATGAGTTTGAGTAGTTAATGTGATGAAGATGGGAACTAAAACGGAATATAAAGCTAATAAAGTCTTCTAGAAGTATTTTATTTTCACAGACTTTTCAACATATTTGCAAATACAAAGTAGTAATTAAGAAGAGAGTTTTCTGTAGAAAAAGCAAGACACTCTGTTAAAGTTCTGTGATCAGGATCTAGCACAACATACTCTGTTTTGAAAATAAAACTTACAATTCTCTGCACTGTATAAAGATACTGAAACTTCACTGTAGTGAAGTACAAACAGATGAAGATAGGAATATTTGAATAGGTATCTCCTCTTCAGTGGTCTGTATGATTTAATCTATAGGTAAATATATTTTAGAGAGATAAAACATAGTGTCAAGCTAGTGCATAGGTCAATAAACTGAACTGCAGTCTTTCAATATTATAGCTTGAAAGAGTATACCCTTGAGATAGAGAGTATTGATGGTTTTCTAATTCAAATTTAGTGTAATGTCTGGCAAGCAGTGAGGGAGTTTCCTTTCCATCTTAATCTTCTCTGATCAGAGATACTGCCAGAAAACTAACTTCTTGTTAGCTAAGATCGCTGTAAAGTTTATGATCACATCTGATCAAGGACTGGTTTATATATTACAAAATAGCTATTTGTATGGGGCTAAAAAGAGACAATATATTTCCAATAGGTAAATGATGGTCTATCAAAAGTTATTTTTCTTCGGTAAAGCAGAAGTCACATAAATCAAGTTGCCTTTGGTACCTGGCAGGAAGGCGAGCCATCTAAAGTAATTATTAATGCTAACTACATTGAAGATTTCTTCAACTGAGTATTGCCAGAAATTCATCCATAATCAGTGAATCTGTATAATCACAACACAGAAAGTAGAACTACATTAGTTAACCTAATTACTAATCTAAGACGTAGTCTTAGACAACACACTCTATATAAAGATAGTATGCCTCACCAGTCACTTTAACTGCTCTGCTTTCTCATGAAAGGTTACCAGGTTCACATAATGATGTTAAGAGATTGCCAACCTCACATGCAATACTGAATTTTATTTCAAAACTGATGCAGTCTACCTTGATTTCAATAAGGTGTTAGACGGTGTGTCTCCCACAGCATCCTTAGAACAAAGCTGAGGAAGTGTGGAATAGATGAGTGGACAGTGAAATAAGCTGAGAACTGACTGACTGGCAGAACTCACAGGGTTGTGACTGGTGGTGCGGAGTCCGGTTGGAGGCCTGTATTTAGCCGTGTTCCTCAGAGGTCAGTGCTGGGTCCAGTCTTGTTCAACATCTTCATCAATGGCCTTGATGAGGGGATAGAGCCCATCCTCAGTAAGTTTGCTGATGACATGAAGCTGGGAAGAATGGCTGACACATCAGAAGGCTGCGCTGCCATTTAGTGAGAACTGAACAGGCTGGAGAGTTGGGCAGAGAGAAACCAGAATTTTAACAAGAGCAAGTATAGAGTCTTGCACCCAGGGAGGAATAAATGCATGCACTGGTACAGGGTGGGGTATGACCTGCTGGAGAAGAGCTCTGAGGAGAAGGACCTGGGTGTCCTGGTGGCCATGAGACAGCAAGTGTGCCCTGGTGGCCAAGAAGGCCAATGGCATCCTGGGTGTATTAAAAAGAACGTGGCTAGAAGGTCAAGGGAGGTGATCCTCCCTCTCTACTCTGCCCTGGTGCAGCCACACATGGAGTATTGTGTCCAGTTCTGGGCTCCTCGGTACAAAAAAGACAGGTATCTCCTTGAAGGAGTCCAGTGGAAGGATACAAAGATAATAAATGGACACGGAACACCACTCTTATGGGGAAAGACTGAGAGACCTGGGTCTGTTCAGCCTTGAAAAAAGAAGACTCAGAGGGGATCTGATCCATGTCTATAAGTATCTAAGGTGTGGGAGGGAGAGGGATGAGGCCAGGCTCTTTTCAGTGGTGCATGGTGATAGGGCAAGGGAAAATGGCCACAAACTGATGCATAGGAAGTTCTGCACGAATGTGCATGTGAATTTCTTCACAGTGAGGGTGACGGAACACTGGCACAGGCTGTCCAGAGAGGCGGAGGAGTCTCCTTCCCTGGAGATGTTCAAGACCCACCTGGAAACCTACCTCTGTAATCTGGTCTATGGAATCTGCTTTGGCAGGGGAGTTAGACTAGATGATCCTTAGAGGTCCCTTCCAACCCCTACAATTCTGTGATTCAATTTTGTGATTCATAGATTCTGTGTGAAAGTACCAACATTCACCACAAAAAATAAATATTAAATCGATCAAGTGTTCCAGAATGCTTTTTAAATCAGCACGAAATATATTGACATTTCTACATACTGGATTTTATGGACAAGAAATTTATCAATGGAACTAAAACTTAAGAATAATTTCTCTGTGGTTGTATTTATTATTTGCTAGATAGCTAGATAGTTTGCTAGATAGAAATCAGCATTCAAGCCCGTAGTTTTTAGCACATCCAGAAAATTTACTATTGATCTGGTTAATCCTCATAATTCTATGCAAGTACTCATCTATGGTAATCTTTATGAAGGTAATTACAATGAGCTTAAACTTAGTAAAATTAACTAAAATGTGATGAACCTGGATCTACCAGTGATTAACACAGCTCAGTACTGTACCTTGATAAGAACTATATACATATTACTACAATTGAGTTCTCAGATTGGATATTTCTATGACTTGTAATGTTAACATTTTTAGAAGTCCATTTCACTGCCTTTTCCTTTTCAGTTTCATTTAGATGAGAGAAGGAAATTCTCAAAATAAGGCTAATGTACAATAATAATTTCTCAAAAAGCAAGGAACAGCAGCTATTTAAAACAAATGAACATGTAACAAGCTTACAGCACTATAACAGCAGGATATAGAAGAAAACTGTAAAAATAGCCACTTCAAAAAATTGTTTATTAAAGCCTTCATCTCCACAGCAGGAAACAAAAAGAAAAATACTGAAACAGCAGCTGTAAAAATGATTTATTAAAAAATGCATCACCGGAGATGTACAGAAATAAAACAGTTTCCCAAACATCTTAAAATATATTTATCCAACTATGCCCCAGCAGGAAATGTTATAATCACTATAATGTTGTGCAAAAATAAATAAATAAAGATGTTTTAAAACAAGATAAAATAAGCCCTTTTAAAAAGATTTTACAAAACTTACATTGTGTATTGATAACAATGTTATTGGCCAAAGGCTTCATAATGCACAATTTCTACTGTCCCGCTCAACAGCCCTGTCTGGCTGGCATTTAAGCAAAAACACATCAGAGACCCCTGCTACATCAAATTTAAACTACAGTGGTCTCACCACCTTTCAAACTGATCTCTCTGCATGGCATTCTAAGTTATCTTATAATATTTCTTGTAAGCATATTTTAAGGAGTGACAGAACTATTCTGAAAGTTTCTTTTCCAACTCAGTTGTCACAGAATCACACAGAATCATAGAATCACAGAATTGTAGGGGTTGGGAAGGACCTTTAGGGATCATCGAGTTCAACCCCCCTGCCAAAGCAGCTCCCTAGACCAGGTTGTACAGGAAGGCGTCCAGGCAGGTCTTGAATGTCTCCAGAGAAGGAGGCTCTGAATCCTCTCTGTGCAGCCTGTGCCAGTGCTCCGTCGCCCTCACTGTGAAGAAGTTTCCATGCCCATTTGTGCAGAATCTCCTATGCCTCAGCTGGTATCCATTTCCCCTTGTCCTATTGCCACATGCTGCTGAGTTCAGCCTCATCCCGTTCCCTCCCGCTCTTTAGATATTTTTCTACATGGATCAGGTCCCCTCTGAGTCTTCTTTTCTCAAGGCTGAACAGACCCAGGTCTCTCAGCCTTTCCTCATAAGGGAGGTGTTCCGTGTCCTTTATCATCTTTGTAGCCCTCTCCTGGACTCTTTCAAGGTGATATCAGGTTTTTTTTGTACCAAGGAGCTCAGAACTGGACACAATACTCCATGTGTGGCTGCACCAGGGCAGAGTAGAGGGGGAGGATCACCTCCCTCGACCTGCTGGCTGTGCTGTTTTTAATGTACCCCAGGATACCATTGGCCTTGGCCACCAGGGCACACTTCTGGCTCATGGCCAACCTGTTATCCACCAGGACACCCAGGTCCTTCTCCTCAGAGTTCTTCTCCAGCAGGTCATCCCCCCACCTATACCAGTGCATGCATTTATTCCTCCGTGGGTCCTAAATGGCAGCACAGCCTTCTGATGTGTCAGTCATTCCTCTCAGCTTTGTATCATCAGCAAACTTACTGAGAATGGACTCTATCCCCTCACCAGGGTCATTGATGAAGGTGTTGAACAAGACTGGACCCAGCAGTTATGATTTCTGCTGGGAATACAGTGTAGTATGTTTCAGTTGCCCTTGAGTATGAGTATGGTACCCTATGCTGAATGTAAGTACATTGCTTTTAAAGAAGCCAATGACTGCCTAATGATCAGATAGGGGTATGCCAGGACCCAATTCTATTACAGTATTGTGTTATCTTACTGACTTCAGTGAGGCTGGTACTGGTGTATAGTGGTAGATGTGACAGTTGAATCAACTTTTTCCTTATAAACCTAGATTTAACACTGACTGCAACCTTGGATATATATGTTACCCTAATATCACATGCTTTACTGGTTTTTACAATTACGCAACAGCAAACTACAATTTCACTATAAGAAAATTAAGCATTTAGGATCTATATTAGAGGACATTGCTTCATGCCCACAGAAAGTGAGCCTCATCTTTATGAATACTCCAGCTCTAAGTTTCTCACTAAGATTTTTGTCCCACCAGTGGGAAATAGGTTTTTCAGCCTAGATAATTCCTGCATTATCTCAATTGCCTGGAGTCTCCTCTGCATTAAGAAATGGAGCAGTAAGTGATGTAGTATTTCTGCTGTTTTCCAGCAGACCTAAATCAGTTCCTGCTGCTTTAAAAGCAGAAAACTAGACATCGTAATATTTTCCAGTAGTACTCACTTCTACTCTGATATCTGGCTACCCTCATGCAATAGTAAGAGAAGCCAGGACATCTTTCTCTTATATTAATTCTAGGTTTGCTTGTTTGGATCAGGAGGAAGCAAGCTCTGGCCTCTCATTCTTAATGTGACCCAGACAATTTTGACCACAACAATAAAGAGCTCATATCTGTTTTTCTGCTGGAAAAATATACTTAAATGAATTTATGGTCTTAGCAATAAGTATAAACTGAGTCTACTAAGTGGCATTATTGTAATAGCAAGTAAGAAAAACTCCCATTATACAATACCTCCATGAACATAAATAGATGTATGTGTATATACATACATACAAAGAGCAAAGAAACTAAAAGAAAAACAAATCTCATGCTGTGGTTATTATAACATATGTACATCAAATTAAACCTTGAACTACTTTATAGAAAGCTGAATAAATACAATGAACTTCTTAGGGATTGACTGCACACAAAATTCATCTCTAATTTGCAAGAAGACTCCAGTGTCAATGTTGGCCCCTCCAACGTTCCATGACATATTGTTGTCATGTGGTAGATGACTNTGAGACAGGTATACCTGGAACTATCGATGATCCATGGAGCTGGAACCTTAACTCTTTAACTCTAAATGCACTGCATGATGTTATGATGTGGAATACCAGTACCAAAAATCATAAAACCATGACAGACGGGCTCTATCAAACAGCACAAGCTCTTTCTATCCATTGTAGCTTCATGGAGATGACTAAGAGGTATTACTTTCAGCGTGACCCACATATGTTGATTCAAAAGAAATTCACAAACACAAACAAAGCTCACACCTTGCCAGAAGCCTGTGAATGCCTCCAAGAGTTTGTCAAGTAACAGATGTCTCAATAGAGCTTTCTCTTTGTAGATCATCTTGAAGAAAATGTGATCTTTCAAATAAAGGCTGCCTTTCTGGAAGTGAAGCTCTTCATTCTAATTCTGGGAAGCAGAGTCATAGCATCAGTTATGGGGGGATAAGAACTTTAACAAAGTTTTCATGAACAATTTTTTCTTGAAAATCAGTCACTTAGAGGCATTGTAGAAAACAGCAGCAGAGTTGATAACATCTCCTTAGAAATACTATTTTACAAGGTACATCCTAATTGAATTGTAGGTAGGATCTTCAGGCCATCTGATGATCTGAATTATGATAACATCACATGAAGAGAGAAGAAATCATTGAGATGGTGTAAACTATCTTTAAAGTCCTTTTTTTCCCCCTTTCTTCTCAGTTAACCTGCTGTATGCAAAGGTTTCAATAAATAGCAATTCCAAATTTGTAGGCAACTCTGATTTCTGAAGACTATTTCTTATTGCTCATGAATTTTGTTTTCAAAGACTTTGTGTCTTTTGTAAAATGTTTGTGGTGACACTGAACACTATGACTTACAATATTAGCTATGGAACTTTTCTCCCTTATTTTAATATGAGAATTCATCACTGTAACTTTTACTAAGGATACTAAAGGTCGTTACAAATGGCATTAGGTGGATTCAAAAAAGACCTCCTCACTACTCACAAATTGAATATATATCTACTTATTGTATTATAGCAAGAAATTAGTAGATGATTATTGAAGTAATATTCGTATAGATATCATCTGCATGAAATACTAAGATCTGAGCCATTAAGAGAAGGAAAAAGTCATACTGCCTCAGGTAATTCCAACTTCCTTTATAACAGTTCATATCTCACTGAAAATACTGGACGTATGCTTCAGTTTTGTTGTATATCTCCCCTGCTTTGTGCTGTACTGAATACTCTTTACCACAGTAATTTTGGAAAAGGAAAACATAATAGTTCATAGTAAGTTTCTTATTATTGTTCAATTTTTTAATAACTGCATTCAGGAGATATTATTGTTCTCCCTTTAAAGGAAAATTCTTTTTCAGATGTATTAAGAATCATTTATCTAAGAATTTTAATAAGATTCCTATATAAAGAAGTTCTTATATTAATGTGTGTATTTTATGCCTCTTCAGCTTAGTTCTATGTTTAATTTCTTATAAGCTATTTGGAGTTGATTAACTAGCATATAATCTCCATCAGCCAAATACATGAAAAGTTGGTGCTGTATTTTTAATCATCTATATTCAGAGCTAGAAATTAATTTTACTTTGATTTTTTTAAACATCTCCTGATTAAAACTTAGGCAGTCAAACATCTCAGGCATTTAACTTCAATGTTGTGTCCTCCTCTATCAGAAGAAAATTGAGCATTTTCCTATACACAATAGAGGGAAAAAAAGCAATTACTATCAATCAGTGACTAAGCAACAGATTGGAGTATTTAGAAAGACTCATTCATACACAGATTTGCAGTAGTGTTCAGCTCTTCTGATTAGATTCCATAGATTTTAAATTGTAGCTAATTAGGCTGTCATAGGTNCAGCAGAGTTGATAACATCTCCTTAGAAATACTATTTTACAAGGTACATCCTAATTGAATTGTAGGTAGGATCTTCAGGCCATCTGATGATCTGAATTATGATAACATCACATGAAGAGAGAAGAAATCATTGAGATGGTGTAAACTATCTTTAAAGTCCTTTTTTTCCCCCTTTCTTCTCAGTTAACCTGCTGTATGCAAAGGTTTCAATAAATAGCAATTCCAAATTTGTAGGCAACTCTGATTTCTGAAGACTATTTCTTATTGCTCATGAATTTTGTTTTCAAAGACTTTGTGTCTTTTGTAAAATGTTTGTGGTGACACTGAACACTATGACTTACAATATTAGCTATGGAACTTTTCTCCCTTATTTTAATATGAGAATTCATCACTGTAACTTTTACTAAGGATACTAAAGGTCGTTACAAATGGCATTAGGTGGATTCAAAAAAGACCTCCTCACTACTCACAAATTGAATATATATCTACTTATTGTATTATAGCAAGAAATTAGTAGATGATTATTGAAGTAATATTCGTATAGATATCATCTGCATGAAATACTAAGATCTGAGCCATTAAGAGAAGGAAAAAGTCATACTGCCTCAGGTAATTCCAACTTCCTTTATAACAGTTCATATCTCACTGAAAATACTGGACGTATGCTTCAGTTTTGTTGTACATCTCCCCTGCTTTGTGCTGTACTGAATACTCTTTACCACAGTAATTTTGGAAAAGGAAAACATAATAGTTCATAGTAAGTTTCTTATTATTGTTCAATTTTTTAATAACTGCATTCAGGAGATATTATTGTTCTCCCTTTAAAGGAAAATTCTTTTTCAGATGTATTAAGAATCATTTATCTAAGAATTTTAATAAGATTCCTATATAAAGAAGTTCTTATATTAATGTGTGTATTTTATGCCTCTTCAGCTTAGTTCTATGTTTAATTTCTTATAAGCTATTTGGAGTTGATTAACTAGCATATAATCTCCATCAGCCAAATACATGAAAAGTTGGTGCTGTATTTTTAATCATCTATATTCAGAGCTAGAAATTAATTTTACTTTGATTTTTTTTAAACATCTCCTGATTAAAACTTAGGCAGTCAAACATCTCAGGCATTTAACTTCAATGTTGTGTCCTCCTCTATCAGAAGAAAATTGAGCATTTTCCTATACACAATAGAGGGAAAAAAAGCAATTACTATCAATCAGTGACTAAGCAACAGATTGGAGTATTTAGAAAGACTCATTCATACACAGATTTGCAGTAGTGTTCAGCTCTTCTGATTAGATTCCATAGATTTTAAATTGTAGCTAATTAGGCTGTCATAGGTTCATTAATGGCTCTACTGATTCAGCACTCCCTCACCTGCATGCATATTAAAGCTCATTAGCTCCCTTGTCTGAAATACCACCTGCATTAATTGCTGCTGATGCACTAGGACTCTTCAGCAGCTCTTCTGACAACTAGTCTACCTGCCTGTAATACCCATTGCCCCCAGAGCTCTTCGGGAGAGTTAGCACATAAAGTTCACAGTGTTTCACACATTGTAATGCTGCAGCTGTTGTGAGGGCAGTCAAGCCTGTTTTCTACTTATCAGCAGGAAATAAATAATTAGCAATGTCTATACTGTAATGCTTACCACAGGAGCAGTTTATTTTCTCTGGAGTCTCGCTACTGTAAGCTACCTAACATTTTCATGTACTAACAAAGTGCTAGGGGAGATCCAAAGACATAAATAACCTATTATGATCAGGAAGAATAGATGACCTGAAGTTAGAATGACTCATGTTCTCTAATCTCTTTAGGTTAAATGGTTGGTTGATTACTTACTGCAAGGGCAGTGAACCAGGCCTGTGACACTAGTAGTTCTCACTAAACCAGCAGTCCTTTGTTTTATGTAGATGCCCTCACAGAGATCCAGGTGCTAGATTCACAGCTGAGTGACTAGAGCAAAGGTGGAAGAAGCTGAAAGCTACTGAGGAAGACAGCTCTAAGAAACAATTCTTCTTGGCTGGTTTCCATGTGGTTGCAGGCAGTGACAATCCTGTAAGTTAATGTGTGATGTAAATTCAAAATGTTACTGACAGCAGTTTGCCTTGCCAAAACAGTGTTTAATTGCATAATTTACCTTGTCTTCTCATGGAGAGTTTTGGGGTGAGTAACAGCAACTTTTCAAATAAAGTGTCCCCATGTAAAATTTTATCTTCACTTTAATTGTGTTCAGAAATTTTCGTTATTCATTATCATAATTAAATATTTCTCATTGCAAAGTCATATTTCGTGTCTATATTTTCATATATAATTGTGCCATCAATCCCCCAGGATTGATTATTTTCTTATTTCTTAACTTAAAACTAAATAAGTAATAATAAAAATACTTCTGAAGATAATAACTTCATTTTTAAAATATTAAAATAGCAATAATTATATTTTTATATTTTCTTCCTCAGAAAGTTTACACAGACACTAGTAGACTATATTCAGGCATCTACATCCTCCTAACATTATGTGTATGTTACAAAGAACAGAGAATTCACAAAGCATACCCTGACTTTCAAAATGATTTAGGTTTACTGGATGGATATTTTCTTTTTCAGACTGAAACGTTATTGCATCTTTTTTTTTTCTGGATTTTACTATTGTTTAAAAATTTTGAATAATATATTCAGAGGAAAGTAGTGAAATTTATATAGCTCTCTGTTCCATAGTCATAAATCATATATTTACCATTCAAACTGACATTCTAGATTTACTTCTGCAACATGGAGAACAATAGATGAAATGGAGAATCTCAGTGCAGTGGAAGTCCTTTTTCCATAGTAATCAATTTCAAAACATTGGTCTGAATGATTAGTGGTGCGTCAAATAAAGAGAACACAGAAAGGCAGAAAGGATTACAACCTTACAATTACTATTTGAAGCTCTTCCTCCACCACTGAGGTCTTACCTATCCTTACAAAAATGAAATATTGTTTAAAAAAAAAAAGTAAATAAAGTTAATTACTGTGTCTTTTTCATCATTGGTTCCTCATTTCTCTCTATCGTTTTCTAGAACTAAGTTCTCAATTTACTCAACAGCAGATATTGTGATAGGAGGGACTGAGCATTTACAGCTTTCCCAGACATATTTCTCTTTTCTTTCTACTGGAAACACTCAATATTTGATGACACACTCCATAAATCCTGTTATGAAAGAATCAACATCCTGGGTTATGTTGTTGTTGTTTGTTTTGTACAACTAAGAGTGTTATTTAGTTCAACCTTCCTTATTCTACCTTGATCTGAGTCTTGACTCAGACTAAGTTTCATGGTAATGTATGTATTTATAAAAGTACTGTCACCGTGGTGAAAAGTAAATAGTTCAGTGAATGTTCCAGCCAATCAGAGGTTAGTATAACAGGAATCAAGATAAGTTGAGGTGTAGGGATTTTATTAAACTTTCAATTGAATTCTGATCAATACTTTGATCTCGTGAGTCTGAATGCCAGCCAGACAAGAAGAAACTACTGTATCAGTAGCAGGTGGCTAAAAAATATCTTGTGTGTGAACTGAGGCACAGACAGATGGAATCAGTAGAGCAAACCCATTGATGATGTTTAGAGCCATTTTGGCAAGGCCCAAGATATAGTCCCTTTTTCCCACCCATGTAGCTGCTGTCAGATGTCTGCAGACCTGGAAAAAGAAAATGAGAGCTCAGGTCCCCACTTTTTTCATCCCCTTTGGTCCTTTAGAGCTATAGTGTTTCAGATGTAGTGTTCCTATAGTGTTTCGGACTACAGGACTGAGCACAGAGCAGATATTTATTCTTGTCAAAGCAGTGGAGTGAGAAAATGACTCCTTACACTGTATTTTCCTGTAAGTTTTTCTCCTTCTTTCCACTCTTTTGTTAATTATATGCATTTGTCGACTGAAAGCAAAATTATTCTCTCTTCATCTTTATACCTTTCTTTAAAGCCTAGTGATATTCCAGAGGTAAAGCATGTTTGCTAATTTCTCCAGGTGACTATTTTCATTGCAGTCTGTCATGGATACACCCATATTCAGCTCTCTTGCATCACAATAGACTTCCCACAAGGGAAACACATAGATGCTTCCAACACTGCACAGGGAAGAACAAAACATATTTTCTAAGCATATACAGCATCTTATTAATCACTCAGTACTATACCAGGAAGATAAGTTTTTGGTAAGAATATGTTTCTTAGCCCATAAACAGATTATTACATGCTATCCCATACAAATAATTTTATGCATGAACCACAGAACTATTTATTCATGCTGAATAGAATTATTTTCCTCTTCTCACACACACATACACACAAGAATCGTTGTGTTTTGGACAAGGATGGATGAATAGCTGTAAGGATCAAAAATTTTTTCTCCAAATAACTTTCTCTGAGCTCTCCAAAATATTGTTGGGTGAAAGAGAAAAATCAGAGATGTACCTGGCAGGGAAGATGCAGCTCTTCCTGACACTTTTTCCCCATAAAATACATGCTAACAACTCCCCCTAAGCATGAGATCAGTTCCTACTGTCTGCTCACAGAGTCGCAGAGTGAATCCGCTGGCTGCTAGCCAGCAAGAAAGGTGGCTTTCTGCCAGCTGTCCTGCCAACACCAAGGCTGCTCCACAGAGGCAGCATGGATGTGTATCATCTGCACCAATGATTTTGACATACCTGTTTATACAGCTTACTGTGGGCCCCAAGTTTCATCTCATCTCTACCAGGTAACTCTGTCCAAAGTATCAACACCAGGAAATATTGTCATTGTTCATTATTGTCAATGGAAATTGCTTTTGGATTCAATCTGCAAAATGTACACTCTGTTGGAGATGTACATTTTTCTCCTTCATTATTCTTGGCGTAGAAAGAAACTACAAGGATCCCTCATTTTAGTATCTTTGTTCAGACAGCGTATCTAAAACACAGTTTATACACTCAGGTATGAGTCAAATTAGCTTTGATGAACATAATACTTCTATGTTTACATTAAATAGCCTGGAAATGCCCATGCTTTTCTTTTCTTAAGATGTTTTGTCCATTTATCTTTGAAACTGCAATGTTAGCAGAAAAAGATCCTCTCAGGTTTTTGCTGCAGTCTTTTATTAGTCTTGTACAAAAAGGAGTGCACAGTACTTTTGAGACCTTAAAGAAACCCAACAGAAGGGACAGGCCTTTGAAGTCTAAAAAACACGTATAATCTACTTTTACTTAGTCTAACAGAAGAACCACATTTACCATGCTCATGTCATTACAGATTTTAGTTTTTTGTTCTGAGTACAAGGTGTATGATAGTCTGGAGATTATCAATTTGGGATACATTTGAAAGTTGACTTTGATCTCCTTAAAGCTATCAATCTCAGCTTTGGAAGGAACAAAGAGATAAGAGAAACTAGAAACTTAATTTGCATCTGATACCTCTGGAAAAAGGCAGTGAAAACAGGGAGCTAAATAACCAGAAAGCCAAAAGTCTTGCTCTATTCACCGCAGGGTCTTTGTAAAATTGCTTGTTTTATAGCTAGAGAGACATTCAACAGACTGTAGTGAGATAAAAAACAGTAACTCAATTATAGCCATGGGCAGCCGTATTCTTTATAAGGCTCGTAAAACTAGGATTTGTTTTAAATGATGAACTAGAACCTGTGTCTTCTGTAAGATATAAGCCAGAAGCCACACAACAGGGGCATTTATTTAGACTTCAGAAAGAAGTCAGATAGAAACTAGATGTTAATTATAAAAGGGAATACAGGAAAAATACTGTTAAGAGCTCTGTTTGAAAGTCTGTTTTGATGACTTTTCCGTTGAATCAATTTCATCCACTCTCTTATCACTCCACACCACATCGTTACCAATGATTCAAGTCCCGCTACCTCACAAGTGCTGCAAAGCTTTCTTCCCATTATCAATATGAATGAAGTACCCTATAAGGCTAGTTCAGAAAAGCCATTGACCTTTCCTTGTGTAATTGTTTCCTGAAAAAAAATGCTTCTCTTGTGTTATCTTCAAGGAAGTGACCAGGTCAATATACACTTCTTCAACCTTGCCAACTCTAACATAAAAAAGTAACAGTGTGCACATCGGAAAACAACACCAAATACCTAGCACAGCTGAATGCTTTAATGCACAAAATTCTCCCCTGAAGAATAAGTAAAAGACATTTGAAGGAGATGCTAGCAGTGTCATTTAATACAAAGGGGTGGGCAAAGCTGTCTCCACATAGCTGAGAGAATAGAGAGCTCTTGGGATAGTTTTTAGGTGGATATACAGCATCAGTTCAGCAGAAAGCTTACAATCCCTCAATGGGAGAGGACTGGAGCAGTTCTTGGGTGATCTGGTATAACCAGCCTACTATATCACCTCTGCTTCAGCCGCTTCTTTATGCATTTGGAAACTCAAATTGCCTTGTCATTCACAGCCCAAAAAAGACAATCAGTGTGAGTCTTCATTCTACTGTGTATGGAAACATTTGGTTCAGGAGCTATAGATGGCTGTGCCTGTATTTCTGCCAGGTGGTCTTATACTCTGATGATTTCAGTCTGAGAACCAATGAATAGAAGCGAATAGACTCTCATCAGCTTAATTTATTTATCTCTAAAGAGAATTGTTCATGTGGATCAGAGGACATGGACTAATGGTATGAAAGGGCATAAAACACCAACTAGAATCCCAATTATTCATTTACTCATTGAACAATTCTCATTGATAACTATGGGGGCAAAATTTTATCCATTAAACTGCAAGTGTAAATCACTGTAGAAAAATGAGAAAAGGTCAAATAAGGTTGTATGGGGGGTATTTTATGGTCAAGCTAAACAAAATAATTTGTTATGTATAACATTATACATTCACTTAGCTGAGGCAATATATCTTGCTTCTTTCCTAGACAACTGCTGGGATGATAGACTGCTTTTTTTTTTTTTCTCTTTTTATTGTCTGTTTGTGTTGTCTGTTTTCTGTTATTATTACTTTACTTTAGAATTTTAGACTAATTTATTGAATTCAGATAATGAAGTTTCACATCTTTTATGTAGCATAACACAGTAAAATTCCTGTTGGAACCTAGTGACTCATTTGAAAGAAATGCAAGCTGTTGTCTGAAACAGAGATATCTAAAGTGTACTGTTTTGTAGGACAAGCTTACTCTATGAACACTGAATTCTGTAATTTTTTTTATATACATGTGCTCTAAATTTATAATCAACTCAACCTGACAGTCTTTTATTAAACTTCTGAATATTGTCTAAACTTCTCAGCTTACAGAAATAAACACTGAGGCTATTTTTCTTCTTTTGCAATAATATAAATCAAAAACAATAATGACAAAGTTTACTTCAGGAACTCGACTGCTTTGTAGCTCATGTTGTCACTTTGTATTATTCAAATCTGAATGGAAAATAGTACTGCATTGTTAAAATACTGTTACAGTAGTATGAATAACAACAAGATTAACTGCAGAATATGTAAGGCCGTTGCAGTTACAGCAATGTAGGAGATCTGAGAAGAGAAATTACAGCCAGTTTCTTGGGATAACTGAGAATTGTATTGTTAGTATTCTGAATTTTGCTACGGGTCTTTTCAGAAGTATATTTCACTTTTGACATAAATTATGATGTTTGATTCTTTTCCATTGTTCTTATTTTTGGTTTTAAGAACTTCAAGGGATACATACTTTAGTTTCACTTCAGTTAAATCTTCTTGCTGAATTGTCTCTGATGAGATGTACTGAACCAGTTCTACATCAATATGGAAAGTAAGAGAACAAATACATGTATCAGTTTTACTTCAATCAATGAAATATTTATCAACTCTGTATTCTAATACCAGCTTTGGATTACAGTAGAACAGTAAGAACACAGACAAAAAAATAGTGAAATATAATTTTTAAAGAAAATAGAGACAGAATGAGGAAGAAAAGAGGAAAGAGACTGGAAAAATTTTTCCTTAAGGAAGAAGTCACTTTTCAGGTCCCTGATTCAAACCCTATGGAAGACAATGGATAACCCTGCAATATATGACATGGTTTCAAATTAATGCTAGGTTTTATCTTGAAAATGTAAGATTTAAGTCCAGTTAATGTCCTTATATTTCTGTTCTGACAACATGTGTTTTATTTCTTTACTTGATATTGAAGACTTAGATCTGAGATGCAAAGTATTATAGGTTAGAAGAAGAAAGTCTCATAATTGCTGACAGACAAAAGCAGTGAGTTACGGGCTTCCTTTCTGAGTAGAATAAATTTAGGGTTACTTTCACTGGTGACTTAAGTACTGATTAGTTTATTCATCTTTCCTGACTTTTTTTGTTTTGTAAAGAGTATTTTTATGTCTTGTTTTCTAGTAAGCCTCTCTCCTCAAGTTTCTGAACACTGGAGCTGAACTTGCCCAGCAGGCAGCCTTTTAGTTTGGACAATCATAGAAACAGGAAGGATGCACTGCACCAGAAAATTAGGTGAGCTTTATTCACACCCCCTGTAATAAAATAGATTACTCTCCACAGGGACTAAATGTGTGGATCAGACCTCCCAGAATAAAAACACATGCATCTCCTATAGGAATTAAATATTCTCCTTCAGGGAAACTCCCACTTTCCCAGTTCTTTTGTCAAGGATGATAAAATATATCACACAGATTTATTGAAACTAACTCTACGCTTGTACATAAGGAAACGAAAGGACAAGAAAGGTCATGCCTCTGCACTTGCCTTGCAGCAGTATTACCATACTTAGAGTTGTTAAGATTGCAAAGGCTTCTGGGAGGTAATGCTGACATTAATTATCCTCATCAGACTGGGTCAGAAAAAGAAAACGGTTATGACCGCTTAACCTGACAACTTCTAATAAGACATTTAGGGCCAAATAAATCCCTTTTATTATCTTCACTGTTGCCTGGAAGCCAGGGAAATATTGTTTAGTTATTACTAGAGATTTAACATAAGCTTTACATGGGGTGCTATTATTGGATGCTATTATGGGACTACTTGTCCAGAAATAATATACAGATTCAATAAGAGACAGCCCTTGAAACTTCTGAAATAGTGTCAGTGATTTGGTTTTGTTCCCTTTTATATGTTTTATCAAAGCAGGCATTTCAAGAAATTATGCATGTATAGGGAGCTATTTTAGATGTCTGAAATATTATTTCAGATAACGCACACTGAAAATGGAAACCAAAAAGTGAGAATTTCCATTGTATTGTGATATCCTACAAAACTAGTTCTCACTGTTTCCCCATAGCTAATTGAACTTACAAGTTTACAACTATATTTAATGAAAAACTTCTCTTTGTTCTTAGCTTATTTTAAAATGTTGGTAAATGATGTGTCTCCAAAATGTAGACTATAAATTATTCATTATGGGATTCTTTGTTATTTTTTAATATTTTAAATTTTTTTAATTTTTAAAAAATTATTTTTTCTCATGGAAACCTAGGCTCAAAAATCATCTGTAATTCCATAAGAAAAACACAATATAAAATACATATGAGTAGCGAATATGATGAAGAAAACAACGAAGAAATGTTAAAGTGCATTTCCAAAAACTAGATAGATTGCACTGGAATTTTAGCAATGTCACTTGAAATCATTTTTCCTTCTTTGAAGTCAGTACTTGTGAGACATCATCATCTGCTGATTGTAACATCTCATGTGATCTTATTCTGATTAGTCCTTCCTTTTCCCATGGATCAATTCTCCCATCACAAAAAGAAAAAAAAAAAAAACAACAACAAAAAAACACCATCACTTATCATATTGCTACTTTTCTGGGTTGGGTGATTCAGCAAACTATCTGTAGAATGATATACTAGTGAGGAATGATTGATGCATTCTATATTTTGTGGTAATCCCCCATGAGACTGATGAATCTTTTGAAAAAGTTGCTCTTTTCTTGGATGAAATGGTAGTCGCATAGGAGAACCAATGCTTAGATTTTCTATATAGCTGCTTTTACCAGTACAGTATAATTATTTCTTTGATGTGGGGAAAATGTCGTATTGTATTATTTCATCTGTATACAGTCTTCCTTCTGTACCAAAATGGCAAATCCTTGTCTTTTCTAGCACTTATAGCCTGAGCACTGTAACTCTGTGTTATAAAAAAAAGCTATTGAGTATACTAGAATCATACACTTTAGTATTCACACCAATTCACTATTCTATTCATTATTATTTATTGTGTTGTAAAAGCACAGGAAAGTTACAGTGACAATGGGTCCTTTTTGCTGAATAATTAATGAACATCTAAAAGTTCATATAACTGTCACCATCTTCCTCATATCTGTAGAATACAAAACCTCTCTCATTAGACATGTCCGAAAACTTCTGAGAAGTAATTTGCATCAGTGAGTTTGGGTTCTGTGAAACTGAGGGGCATGTGAAGTGGCAATTGTTTCTCCCAAGATTTTCAGTCTATTTTCAGAAGAAGATGAAAGGAATACACTGCTGATAAAGATGAAACATTTCAGTGAGCTGATCCATTACATCTCTGTGGTTCATCCATCACTAAATGACACTTGACATAAACCATCACTTATTTCTAACTTAATTTATGTATGTTTCCTTTTTTTCTGAATAGCTGTTTGTACCTTATTAGGGAGACTAATATTCAAAAGTTTGCAAAAAATGTCTTGTAGAAACATAGAAGACAGTAAAATGATATTTGTAACATTTTACATAAAAACTAGCCATTCAGCTTAGGTTTAAGTCAGAAGAAATTGAAGTTGTGACTATTTAGGTTTTTTGATTGTCTACACAGAGTGTATTTATTGTCTCTTTTCAGTTCTCTGAAAGCAACATCATTTACAATAGAGAAAAGTATGCATGCTTCTCATCCTGTTGATGGCAGAAACTTAAGGGAAATGCGTAGGCATGAAGGTTTCTGCAAGTCATAATGTATGTAACAGAGAAAAATTGAAAACATTTATCAGAATGCATACTCTGTACATTTAATGTATATGATTGTAGACACTTTGGATATGTGTAGAGTCATAAAAATGACTATATCTAAAACCCTTTGTGTCTATGATTTCTGATTTCTTCTTTAGAGTTTTACATAGGGCTGACAAACAACATGATGATGATAGAAAGTTGTAAAGCAAACAAAGATGATGACAGAGCCTTTATTTGATATACAGGTGCTGAAGAACAAGATATCAAAGTAAGAGGAGTTAACTCACCCCTTCCAGCCACTGTTTGGAAAAAAGGGTGAGCTCAGAAAAGCAGTCCTCTCCAGTTCTAATTCTGGTGCACTGAAAAGGAAAGGGGGGGGCAAACCGTGCAGGTTCTGAGTGCATACATGCTTACAGAAGCATTTCTGGAAGCACCACCAAGAGGGAGAAAGGAAGGACAGGTGGATCTGGGCTCCCCTGCTCTGGACATGTAGGTGTTCATTTACAGGTTCAGGCTGTGACCTGGCAATTCCACTGCAAAAGTCTACAAGAAAAAAATTGTATCATAGAATACACATGTGAATGGGCTGAGAACATTTAAGTACTACACAGGGACAAGATCTTGTGTTTTATAAAACTGTAGATACCATTTGATTCAAACAATGCTATTTGGTGGAAATCAGAAGAGAAATAAAACCTGAAGACAAGAAGCTAGGAATTTACTTTTAGTCAGGAAAGGTATGTTGTTATTACATACAATCATAGAATGGCCTAGGTTGAAAAGAACCTCAAAGATCATTGAGTTTCAATCCCCCCTGCTGTGGGCAGTTGACAACCACCAGACTAGGCTGCCCAGAGCCACATCCAGCCTTGCCTTGACTGCCTCCAGGGATGGGGCATCCACAAGCTCTCTGGGCAACCTGTTCCAGTGCATCACCACCCTCTGAGAGAAAAACTTCCTCATCTAAATCTCCCCTGTCTTAGTTTAAAACCATTCCCCCTTGTCCTATTGCTATCAACCCATGTAAATTGTCATTACCTTTGTAATGTGAAATCCACCAGCAAAAAGTAGACAGAAAAGAGTATCTTGAAACTTGAACTCAAGGAAATCCATTATATGCCTAAGGCTGTAGGCTGATCATGAGAGTCAGGTTTCATGCATGGTAGTAAAATATGTTCCAAGGAACATGAAGAGGAAGATACAAGAACAAAAGACAAAACAATAGTCACTCAAGCTTCACAGTATTTAGAAGGAACTGAGGAAATCACATGCAATATTTTTATGAAGATTAGAGCTGTTGGCTCTTGAGCTTCTCACTATCTATGGAGTAAGATGATGATACATGATCATAGTATTTAGCAAGACATTGTTATCAGTCCTGTGCAAATCCTCAGGCATAATGTCCAGGAGGAAAGAAAAAGTTGGGAGCAGGGGGATGCACAATGTCACAGTATTTAAATGTACACTAAAGAATTCCCACGCATACTTTGGCTAGTTATTGAAACTCACTATGATAGGTTTGCTCCACCATATGTTTTCATTACACCAGACTGGAATAATCACTATTATAATACTTATTCCCAAAGTATTTATTTTTCCCCATCTCTCTTTTCTCCATCAGTTTAAAGTAACAGTAAGCCTCAGTCTTTACACCCAAAGAAGAGTTTAAAAGGATGATAGTTGTCTCTTCTGGCTTAACCCACCAGGCAGCTTAGCAGCACACAGCCCCAACCCAGTGGGATGGGAGGGAAAATCCTGAAAAAAAAACAACACATAGAACTCATTGATTGAGATAAAAACTATTTACTAAGACAGAAAAGGAAAAGAGAAATATCAGTAATGATCATAAGATATATCGCTTCACATATCATGTTTTTTTTTTTACATAAGATATTTTATATATCCCTTCACGTATCATTTTTTTTACATAAGAAGCAATGCACAAAACAATTGCTTGCCACTCACTGACTAACACCCAGCCAGTCCCCAAGCAGCAACTGCCCCTCTGACCAACTCCCCACTGTTTTATAGTTTTTCCACAAGATGTTTTGTTATGGAATATCCCTTTGTCCAATTAGATCAGCTTTCCCCTCCCAGATCCTTGTGTCCTTCCAGCCTAACTGGCAGGAGAGTGCAAGGAGCTGAAAAACTGAAACATCCTTGGCTCTGTACAGCACTTCACAGAAACAACTAAAACATCAGTGCATTATCAACGTTGTTCATCTCCTAAAGACAAAACACAGCATCATACCAGACAGTATGAAGAAAATAAACTGTCATAGGGAAGGCAAAAAGAATAAGGAGGAAGATTCAAATGAGCTGACAGAGTCAGGAGAGTACATGATACTTGATCAATGCTTGCCATTTTCAGAGTTGTTCTTTAGGGAAATTTTCCAAAGGAGGTGTCATATACCAAATGAAGTGGAGCAGAATTAATACAGGAGATGCAAAACTAACAATGAGGTTTTAAGTGCCTCAGTTTTTTGTTGCTCTTTCCCATCTACAACGATTTTTTAAATTGACTAATTTAGGGATGAATTGGCAGGCTCCAGATTTAAGCTTTGGTATTTAAACTGCTTGTAATCTCAGGCACTCATGACAACACTGATTTATTTCTAATCATAGAACATGTTGCAATGTATTTATATGGAACATCGATATCGTGTACAACAAAGAGTATTGCAAAGTTTTTGCTGCAAATTGATACAGTAACAAGACAAACTTTTTGTTTCAAATCTTCTTTGTGCTCTTCTTCCATCTAATATGAGAGTATAGGGTAGAGAGGGTAGGGGAAAAATAATGTATGTAAGAATTATACAGAAACACTTCAAATTGTCTGCGAAGGAAAAGGTATTACATACATTTAATCTGCAGATATCTAGCTGGCCAAATACAGATAAAAATCATTTAGATAAATGCCACAGGAATTTAATGTCTCAATCACCAGCAGCAGAGGATCCATAAAAAGAAAGAATAATTCCATCAATAGTTCATATAACTATTAGAAGTGATTTTTTGAAATTAGAATGTTGTGTCCAATATAACATCTTAGTAATGATCCCTAACCCTTGTGGTTATTTCCTCTCTTGTTATACACAATGACAAAAGAGATTATGATAAAATACTGGATAACAATGGAGTATTCCTTATACATTTCATCACACAAGGAGATAAGCATAGTCTTTTGTGGGTGATGTTAAAATACTTGACAATTATTTTCTAGACTCATAAGCCCTAAGCACTAAGCCCTTATTTTTTATTTTTTTATTGTTCCTTCTCAGTTTTAACAGGATATTTTACTCATTTCTAGTTCCACTTAGGAGCCACGTTAGGAATACTTTCTGCCTTAGATTAATTACCCTGATCTAATTCATTTAGTGGAGGACAGCTGTGGTACGTGGGTTGCCCACTGATGTATTGTGTTAAATGATGCCCATCTGTCATTGCAGCATATCAACATGGATTCAGTGTCATCCACTTCATTGGCTCTGCTGAGATGTTAAAGTACAGCTACAATGTTTACCACTGTTGTTAATTTAATATCTACACCTTTAATAACCTGACTGCTGTCATTTGCCAAACAATGATACATGATGGCCAGTAAATAGCCAGATAGAAGGCATTAACTTGACGGCATAGTAGACCATTTGGTAGAGTTAATTAGAGCACTTCTGGGCAAACTTGCTGTTGTGGGTCTTGAAGGGTATGCTCATGTAAAGATGCTTTATTGAAAAGAAAAGATCCCTCTTAACAGTAATTCTGACAAGCATGATTATTAACCCATTCTCTTGTTCCAGAAGTGGTGATTTTCTGTAATAGCTATTCTATTTTATTTACCACTAATCAGTCTCCTGCTTTTTCCTCTAGCTGTTTCCTGTCTCCTCATCCTTCTTTTCCTCTTCCCATTAGTGAAAAAAAAATAAAAATAAAAAGAAAAAAGAAAAAAAATGAATTGAATGTAGCACACCTAATCACACAGTCTAAAACCAATCCAACGTTAGATAGGCATATGAGTTTCTCACTGTGCAAATATTGTGTCCAGTCACTGAGCCTTCAATAAAAGTGAATTAATTACTTATTCAAAGCATTCTATCTGTTGTGTTTGTTCTTTTTGAACTGAAAAGATAGTAACATGAAAAACTTAATTGAACAACAACAACAACAACAAAATACATATGGAAAAAAGCATTTCTTAAACCATTTTTGTGTATCTCTACAGACAAAAATAGACACGCATACACCACACTCTGGTTATCATTTCAGAGAGATGGGGAAATCTGAATGATTGCCTGCAGCTGGTAGTGTGTGATTAGTGTTTTAAAACCCTTGGCTGTGTGCCTCAAGTAGACATTCAGTTTTGGAACTAGACTACCACCAATACATTAACCAACATATTTCAATACTCACAGAAAATAATTTGGAATATTACTTCGAGAAGGACATTGTTGAGTTCTTTCCTGGATTTTTCAGTTGATTTTAAATTACTCACCAGCAGAGGGATTTGCTAAGGGACTTATGTGTCTCAGTGTCTTTGAGTATCTGAGAATTCATATTTGTGAACCACATTTTCCTGCATGTAAAATGGAGAGTTTCTTACCTCAACTGTTAAGACAGAAAATGGCTTAGAGATCTCAGTACCTTCATGTATCACTGATGGATGACATATGGATTTAGTCCTGAGAGCTGGTTGCCCGAAGGTCTGTGTTAGGCGAGATGACATTCCTACTCCCAGACTTTGTTAAGAGCCTGGAAATTTTTGTAGGCAAACATTATGCACTGTAGTCAACATTGTAGAAGAAGCAACATAGGTACAATAAAATTGAGCTACTTTTGACTACTTAGGTTGAATGACCCATTTAGGATCACTTAGTTTGTTTAGGGTGCTTTTAAGAATGAATCAGAAACGAAGATCAAAATTGTACCTGCAGTATGAAGACTTACATAAGGAAGGTTGAGAAGGCAAAGGAGGTTTAGAAAGCACATAAAAAGTAGGAATCATGCTACTGACAGAAGGAGTTGTGACATATTCTAAAAAGTATATAAACTACCAGAATTTTTGTAGGGGATCATACAACACAGTTCAAAATTCAGAACTAAGGCTTAATTAAAATCAAAACTCTGATTTTGATTTCCCAAAATACTGTCTAAATTCCTTGTTAGAAAATATTTGTAAGGTATCAACATCAATTTTTAATATTTTGATTTTTAATTAAAACTCTCAAATCAACAAAAATATTCTGTTGCAAATGATAATAAATAAGTACTAATTTAAAGCATTCTCTACCTTTTCCCACCATACAAAGAAATCTTAGAAGCCTTCAAACTGTGAATAACAGGGCTTCAAGGAACCTGATTCAGAAACCACTTACATACTCTACACATAAAAACCTTTGCTGACTGCTGTGAAATGCACAGTCAGTTATGAACACAGATAAACCACTCCTCAGGTACAGTACATTTAGAACAGAGCTGATGAATCTCATTCTTTTCCCAATCCATTTACATGTTGACAATGACAAATCTGAATGGTTTTGAGAAGAAATGTGGCCCAAATATTTCAGTTGTTAAATCCTTAAGAAATGACTGCTATCCCTTTTCAGCAAGCAGGCAACCACAAAAAAGCCTCCTTTGTGTGTGTACATGCCTGTGCTTAATTTTTCTACATTTCCCCGAGACAATAAATGACACAAGGAATAGATTGTTTTAAAAGATAGAATTCTCATTAGGTTCAACTGAAACCAGGTTTATTCTTTCAACTATTATTCCTGAGATCTCACACACCGGCAAAACAAAATGAAACAAAACCTAACCCAAAAGAACAACAAAAATAACAAATATATACACAGATGAATAAGACCTGGAAATAGACGAATATATTTTCTTAGACTCCATTTTTCACTTTTTCCTTTTTGAGTAAGAACATATCTTGCTTAAGAAAAAAAAAGAAAAAATGAGTCAAAAGAAAGATTTTCACAAATTGTGAATTCAAACAAAACTCATTGGAGGCTTTGTCTTAGAAAGATTCCTTTCCCTCCTTACTCTGATCCTCCCAGTTTTTTAGTAGCATACAGGTCTTTCAGAATCAGGCAAAGATTTATTTGACTAAGACCAGAGTTACTTTAAAGATCATAGAGATTTAGCCAAGATAGCTAAAGGCATCTTGGGTCGAATTCATCACATTTTAGAAAAGGTACCTAAAACAAGCCAGTTGCATGATACTATGAAGGAAACATCTCAACAGAAATTCTACACCAGCTATTCTAAAAATAAATAAGTAAATAAATGACTTTGTGTGTGGATGGTGAGTTCTCAGTGTAGTAGGTAGAATGTTTATACAGTTTAAGGACAAATTATCTCTGTGGGATATTGTGGAAATTATCTTCACAAGATATTTCTGTCTATTCCACTCTTTGTAGAGCATACTGGTTTCACACTCTTCCCACTTAGTTTTGTTTGTGTTTTGCCTAGAAATTTTACATTTTTTCAACTCTTCTCATCTAGGCAGAGCTTGGGGAAGATTTTTATGTGAATATTTGCTTTTCTATTTTGTTAACATGATGAAATTAGGAACTGACAGAAATAGCAGTGTCGGCAGTTTATTCTTACTGCAGTTGTTTAGGCACAAGGCATAACATTCAGTAACACAGTAACACAGGGAGAGAGATCATAACATCAAGAACAAGAGGTCCAGGTAGAAGTAGAAAGCAGGGAACACAGTATTTTGTAAAAAGTGGATGTTTTCATAACTAGTCAGAATAATGAAGCAAAACCTTGTAGAAATGATACACACATGTGTGCCTAGGATGCACCCAAGAAGGTATAAAAATAGCAAGTAAGACATTTCTCAAAGAGATGATGACATGTTAAGGTAACAATAAAAGACAATCATGTCTGAAGTCACCTTTCTTCAAAAAGCAGTTAATTCAAGCTGCTACCAGCATAGAAATGATGTAACAAAATTAGCAGTGGATCAAAGCAACCATGTTTCAAACACGACAGAAAATGGGACAGAAAAAAAAATAAAAATAAAAAGGAAAAAAAAAAGCCAGAAAACTAAAACAACTGAAAAAAAGCCAAAACACCATGGTCACATTGAAAAGGGAAGGGAGATAATTTTCAAGTACAAAAATTATTTTTTAATTAGAAACTAACATTTGTGAAATAGCAAAAGTGCATAAACCAGTGAAAGTAAACTAGGGCTGGAAATTATGAAATTGGTCCCAGCCATAAGGGGCTTTGCCACTGCATTCCAGTACTAGCAGCTAGAGTTAATGACCTGAATGATTATAGCATGGATTTTGTTATATTCATGAATAGGGTTGCTGTACAAGAAATATATCTACCAAAGCTGTGTAATGGACTAAGAAAATCTTTAACAAACAGAAAAATTTTGTATATTACCATGGCACGGAAGTCCTAGGTGATATTCCTTGAAACACATTCATGACACTGTGTAATCCTTGTCTTGAGATATCAGACTTCCTCCTAACATTTGGCAGGGTTAAATGAATATGCAGCATGACAAAGGTCATAATCCAAGAGCTCCATCTCTGAGAGATTACCATACTAGTGAAATGCAGGACCATTTTGAGATTCTCCCTGTTGCTCAGATTCTAAACACTAAAATATTTTCTACAAGACAACGTGTCTTCTGCAGAGTGACATGAGGTATCTCTTCATGTCCACAGCGCAGAAGATTTAGTCAAATCTCTACCAAGGAGTGAGAGCTCTTTGTTCAGAGCACTGAATCAAACAGAGTAGTGTCATTGCAGTATTCAAAGATGTCTCTTGATTTTTTCCTGTTTGCTTACAATATGCTATTATATTCATTTGAAATACGGTGCTTAAAGTGAGAATTGGTAATGAAGTGGTTAAATGCAATTATGCACATAGACTCTGTAGAAAATAGACGTAGATCCTGTTTTAGCAAGCAAGATAATTGCTCACCTCTTGTGTGTAATTTGAATGACATTTCTTGGTGTTAGTGAACTGCGAAACTTTGGAATTAGAGTAATATTGCTATTCTTTTCAGTTCAAAGATAAAGAAAATATGTAAGGAAAGAACTACATGGAAAGGACTTTTTGTGACTTCAGTGAATTTTGTCTTTCAGTAGTTCCCCTCAATAAAAGTCACTCTTGCTCATACATCTCAGCTACTTTCAATTTAACACTGTGCATCATAAAAGCAAGGACAGTCTAAGGTTAAGAAAAGAAAGTTCTTTGCTTTCAGAAAAAGATCTGTGAACAGAGCAATATATCTTGAAAAGGCCAACTCCCTAATCAGAAGCAGTTGCAACAGGGCCATTCAGAGAGGAGAGAAACAATTTGGAAAACCAATGACACTCTTTAAATATTACACACAAAGAAAAATCCCTTCCAGTTCCTGTTGATTCATAAAAGCTAAAGATCATAATTTCAGGGAACTTTCTGGCTATGGGAATCTAATATATTAAAAACATTTTTTATCTATTCACTCAATAATAGGAATTCCTAAACTAAAATAAGAGGGATTTAGATAAGATAGTAGGAGGAAATTTTTCATTCAGAGAGCACTGAGGCACTGGAACAGGTTGCCTAGAGAAGTTGTGAACTCTCCATCTCTTCAGGTGTTTAAGGCCAGTTTGGATGGGACCCTGGTCAGCCTGTCACACTGTAAACTTCGATTTCTTGTTCACAGAATCAGTGAGTGTCTATTCAATTAAGCAAATGAATTTGTAATGAAGTTTTTAAAAGTCTGATAGACTTATTTTCAAGCAAAATATATGTAAAGTGGTGTAAACTGTATTCTTTTCCCCATAATATGCTTGAGAAATGTAGTGACTTTTGGCTATTTGGGATTTGATGTATTGAAAACTGGAAAATTATTGAAGTTAAGTACTATATATTTCATTTTAAATTTTTACTGCAGAATAATGAAAACTGAATAAGCAGATTAAAAACTGATTTAAAAATTAATCCTTAAATCTCTTCTTCAAGAGATTTTGGTCTTCAGTTAATAAGTCAAGATTAAAAAATTCACATTATCAGGGTTTATGCCATTGTCATTCCTGTTGATGCAAATAACCTGCATAGAGCTAACATGAAATGAAAATATATATTTAATCCTATTTTAATATCAGACTTTATGAATGAAAGAAAAATAAATTGTGTATTAATTTGCATATACAACATTTATTGGGAAAAAAATTGTGGTCAATGGCTTATTTCAAAAATTGTATAAAAAACTGTTTCTAGAAAATACAAAGTTCTATTGATTTTAGTTGACTCAGAATTCATAAGTAGGTATTTGTTGACTGAATTTGAAATACTGAATTAAACACTGACTCCATAGAAAGTGACAGCTGAACATACATTGATTAATGTAATGTTTCATCTGTTTTGAACAAAAGATGTCACTATTGGTGCTGATAAGTATCTCAATTTTTCTTCCTCTTTGGTATGACAAATCCTTGTCCTATCATCCCATTTTTTTTTTAATTTTATTTATGTAGTGAATTTTCTTCAACTATAAAATAATTCTAGACTTCTACTATTTTCTACTAATTTTAGAAAATCTGGAACAAATTTATTCCCAGCTTACCTGTGACTATTTTGCTGAGTCAAATATGTTAAAACTAATTTTAATGAAAATCTTGTAATCAGAAAGGTTTTAGAATCAAAGCTTTTTATTAGATTTTTAAAAGCTCTGAAATTTTGCTGATTGTTTTGTAGGGTATTTTGTTCCATAGTTGTAGATCTTTTAGAAGTTTTTTTGCTTTAGCTTATTTTACTGTACATATTTGTACTTGGTCTAATCTCAGGGGAAACTCAAAAAAAAAAAAAAAGA
>VXAB01013089.1:0-10039 GCA_013399175.1 Odontophorus gujanensis | reverse complement strand
AAAAAGAAGAAAGAAAATCAAGCAAACAAAACAAAATAAAACAAAGCAAAACCAGATATGTAGAGATTAATTTCTTTACTTCAGTATTGTTATCAAATCAGTAGGTACTGAATACAGTGTTTTTCTATAGACTAAAATATTGATTCTTCAATAGCTATGTAAATTTATTATAAGCATATTAAATCACAATCATCTCAAAGTATATCAGATTTCCTTCCATTTGCCTAACTGGCTTTAGCAATATTTTACAATATACAGGATATACCTGTTCATATTATTTACTTCGGGTTTAAGAAAATAATTAGAAAATGTACTGCATAAGGCCAGTTAAGCTCCTTCTCAAGCTCCTTCTCAATCAGGAAGAGTCATTTAATTTTCACACTAACAAAAAACAATGAAATGTTAAAAACGATTGCTTTTTCCCTTTCCCTTTGCTCATTAAGCTGCAAACTTAGTAAGTACAGAAAAAGGAACAAAGCTCTGGGGTACCCAAACTCATTCTGTAGGTTACAACTAAGATTCATTAACAAGATTTATATGCTGCTGGGAAGAATGGGTGCTAGGCTCATCATTTCCAATCATTTTATCAAGAATACGTCACACAGTTCCTCTGAAATAATTAATCTCCAAGGGAAAACACATGGAGTAACTTGGCCTTGTGGAGTACCTCTGAAGTTCTGCAAACTACAGCTGGGGCACTGGTGATAGCTGAAGAAGAAACTGTTTCACAGTTTTGAACTATTTCAATCATGAAGTAAACAAACAATCAAAATGACCAACCAACCTTACAAACAAAAACAAAAAAATACAACATTGGCATCCATGTAGAAACCATGCTGCTTTTTCTTGTACTCCAGTAGCTCAGAGGCAAGCCTGTCCAGAAGGCAAATTGCCTTGTTAGTATGCAGTAATGTACTTAAACCAACACACTGGCTCAGAAACAACCAGATTAAGTAATTTAATGCTGAGAGATGGGGCATAACACCTTGGACAAAGTAGCATGGTCATATACCTTGCAAATAAGAAACCTGGTTTATATTTAGTCATACAAATACTGGACAGAGTATGGATTATTTCTAGATAATTTCAGAACTCTTGATTCACCAGGAAATTAGTGGGTTTTTTTTGTTTTATTTTGTTTTGTTTTGTTTTTCTGCTTTTTTTTCTAGAGTTGTATAAAAAACCATACCATTGCTTAATTTAGTCTAAACTGTAGTATAAAATAGGCCATTTTATTTCAGTTGTGTTAAGTCCATTAGCAAGCCCTTGATAGAAATTAAAAAAAAAAAATCTAAATTGAAGATGTTATGAAAGGAAAAATCCATAATCATATTTGATACTTTTTCCCAACAATTAAGCATCATTATTTTAAAAAATGTACCTTAACTTGGAGAACAAAAAAAACAACCTGTTTAACATTTTTTTTTAACATCTGTATTTATTTATTATGTTTACTTTGAAGACATTATTAACAGATTACATTATTTACAGTTTGAGCAAAGACATGGATAGCAGGAGCAATTAAAGAAAAGTATTCTTTCAAGGGAATTTTAGTTGGATGTTAGGAGGAAACCCTTTGCTCAGAAGGTAGTGAGGTACTCTCACAGACTGCCCAGAGAAGCTGTGGATACCCCATTTCTAGAGGTATTCAAGATCAGGTTGGATGGACCTCTGGGCAGCCTGATCTGGTGGGTGGCAGACCTGCCCATGTCACAGTGTGGGAACTCAATAATCTTTAATGTTGCTTTCAACCTAAGCCATTCTATGATTCTACGACTATAACTCCTTACACAGTTAAAGAAGAAAAACATATTTTTAAAAGTATATACATTTCATAGCACAATTTTTCTTTGATTATACCCTCATTGCTTTTGGAGCAAAGCTGTAAAAGATGTTTCTGTGCAACAAAGTATCTGGCCCGCTCTGGTTTATACTGGAATGTCTGAAGCCTTGCTATTATTTAGTAGATAGAACAACAGGAGAAAAATCTCTCTAAGCCAATTGCTTTTCTTTAAACCATGTTTCCTGAACGTCGCAGTGACATCCATCAGTAAGAAGGGTAGTAAGAGTCCATGGGACTTCTCAGCTTTGATATGGTCAGGTGACTTTTTTTTTCAAATGATGAGAAAAATGCACTTATATTTGACATAAATAGGGAATGATCAAAAGGATTCTGTAGCAATATTTTGTCTCTATAGAAAAACACTGTGTAAGTGCAGAATGTAGAAAAGATGTGGGAATAGAATGCTGATTCTGCATAAGAACAAGATAAGAATCTTGTTTCATGGTCTCTGTGGCCATCTAGCATCACAGAAATTAGAAATGAAGACTGGAAATTGATTAGCGATACATAGGTATAACTAGTAACATTTATGCTTATACAGTACGAATATATACGTAATATTTTGTCACATTATATGCCAAAGGAACTGAGGGCAAGTTGGATCTTGCCTACCTGAAGAGGCATCAGGAACAAAAGAAGTGTCCTTTGGAGAGAAGGAAAGAGGCCTCAGAGAGAATCACCATGCCAGTACAATAAGAACAGTTCTGAGACATCTTGGAAACAACAGGATGGCAACAGTCTGGTGGCAAAAAAGAATAAGAATCAAATAGTTTACAAATGTAAACCTTCGCTGGTGACAAGGTAGAATATGAAACAGCAAGTGTCAGAATGTAATTAACAAATGTAAATCTGGTATGACTGTGAACATGGAGCTCACCGCCAATGGGAAAACAGTACAGGGGATGAGTCTGGGGGAGACAAAAGTGAAAAAGCTGTAATGGTGTTCCCATTGCAATTGCGAATTAAAAAATTCTTCACCTAAAATCTCCTAAAAATTATCTCAGATGTTTCTGACAAAGAGAACATTACCCCATTTGCAAAGTAAGTAATTACCCCATTTTCCAAGTAAGTACAAAGCATAGAACTCACTGAAAAGTATTATTTGAGGGCTTTTTTGCACTTCTTTCTTCATATTGTCAGGAAAACATCTATTCTGAAACAATAATCTTGAAATTGTGAAAACATAGACAGCATTTTTGGTTATGACATTATGGAAGGATGTGAGTTAGTTCTTGGAAAAATATTTCCATCCTTTTTATAATATCAGTCCCATCAGAGTGCCCTGCCTTTTCATACATTGACTATATGTCAGATATTTGAGGAGAGAAAGCAAATGACAAAGAACGAAGTATGTTTTTGTTTTTCGTGATAGTGTGCATAATAGTGAAATTATTTTGTCACAGAATCACGGAAATGTAGAGATTGGAAGGGAACCTATGAGACCTTGGAGTCCAACTCCACTGCCAACACAATTTGCCTACGATAGGGCAAAGGCAGGCATCCAAACAGTTCTTCAATATCTCCATAGAATGAGACTCCACAACCTGTTCCTGTGCTTTACCGCCTTTACCATAAAGTATTTCACATGCTAGATCACAACTTTCTATGTTCAATTTTTAGGATGTTACTCCTTGTTCTATCACTACAAACCACCAAGAAGATTCTGGCCTCATCCATTTGCCCCCTATCCCCCTTTAGATACTTATAAATATTTATCAGATTCCCTCTCAGTCTTCTTTTCCCCAGGCTGAATAGACCCAGGTAACTCAGTCTTTCCTCATTCTGGAGGTGCTTCATACCTTTTTCATCTTTGTGGGCTTCCAAAGGATTCCTTCTAGGAGATCCCAGTCTTTTTTGAACTGGGGAGCCCAGATGCACCAGCATGCCTGCATACCTTCCTCAACAAAGTACAATTGTAGGAAAGAGATGTCTAATTTAAATTATGGGTGTAGAACTGGATCCACAGATATGTAGTTGAAATACACAGAGATGAATCATTCTCATGCTGACTTTGTCTTTCATATACAAATTCAAACATACAAGCCTTTCTGCTCCCTTGACCTACCACCTGTGCTAGGTGATGTACCTAGCAGTGTCAAGAACACTGACTGAAGTAATGTAGCCTGTTGGTTTAGTTGCTCTTTTTATATTCTGATAGAATAAAATAAATAGCCAGTCATTTCTCTTCTGCAACTACCATGTGCACAAATGCTAAAAGAAATTATAGTTTGTAAATGTTATTTGTTCTGTGAACTTGAGTAGATGCAAGAAAAATAAGTACAAATAAGAGACTTCTCAGCAAGATCTGTACTTTGAGTGGGGAAAACACAGGATATCTCATTATCACAGAAATAGACAGTAATATATGCCTAAGGTCCTAATGGCTCTTTCTAAGCTCTCTTAAAATTCAAACACAAATATCAAATTGCAACAACTTTCAAGAAAACTGTGTATTACTTGAAATTTATTCATATAAGTTTTAAGAAATATCCCTCAAGGAAACAGAGATGCAATTTTTCCCTGCTACCAATAAAACAGAAAACTATCTATGGGGCTAAGAGCATATGACATACACACGAAAATAAATTAATTAATAAATAAAAAAAAGAAAGAAGGGCAATGAAATTGGAACTGAATCCAGCAGGCAAATTTAAGAGGTGCAATTCACACTGTTTGGACTGCTTTAACCTCCTAATTTTCTCTTATTTCCCAATCTGAAATCCAGCCTCTCTGCTTTTCAGATCAGGCACTGAAGGTTTTATGTTTTATAGCACTAATACTCAAAAAGCAATTCAGATATGAATACTAGCCTATGTTTTCTAAATAATTTGTGGCAATCTTTTAAAAGTAGTTCATATAACCTGCATATTTGTGTGGATTGCATGCCATCAGAGAAAGTGATAAAACCCATCAGTGCATAACCCCAAACCAAAACAACAGTGAATGTAAGACAGTAATACTAATTTAGTCCGGTATCAAATGAGCAGGGACTGTAAGCATAGAGCATTATGTATGGTGAAAGTTGCTCAATTGTTTTCAAACTGAATTGTGTTTTAAATATCCTCTCAACTGCTTGTACATGCCTGCTTTCCAGAAAGAATTACTGAGAAACGTTCCTTAACAGCAGTTACATAGCATTTGGATCTGGTAAGGGTGAAGTACCTCTTCTGCTTCGGTATCCTTTATACAGATGAGATTTAGAAAAATTGTTTGCTTATTTTCTAATTTAAGAGAAATGGGATATAGATTAGATAGATAAATAGACAGGTAGATAGATAGATAGATGATAGATGATTGTTAGATTAGATAGATGGATAGATAGGTAGGTAGATAGATAGATGATAGATACATAAAGGTAATAAAAATCCAGAATCTTCACATGAAAAGAAATACAAAAAAGAAAGGATGTTTTTCAGGGTCAAGAAAGAATAAAAATGTAATAAGGTTCAATTCAGTGTATTTTTATCAGTGTTCAAGAAAGCTTTATTCAGTTTAAGGAGGGAAGACTCAAGTCTTCTATGGGGTAAATATTGTAGCATGACAAGTATTTATAAACACTAGGTCCAATTGAATCAAGTAAAGTTGTTAAAATTAAGAGCCTTATTAATTTTTATCAACCACAAATCTCAATATCAACTGAGTTTTAAAATATTTCAGAGGAGGTTTTATCTGTAAAACCTCATAGCCTGCTTTTATCTTATTCACTCTTACAGAGTAGTTATCAAATTAATTGTAAAAAATGGAAAAACAACTAATGCTATAAATAAAATGGAAATTGATCAACAAAGTTCATGCAATCAAATGAGGAAATGGCACAGCTCTAAGCTTAGTAGTTGACTCCTCATAATCTTGGAGAATCCTTTTGAATTATAATTCTTTTTTGATCCTCTTACTACCTTACCTTTAAACCAATAACCACAATTTTTTTCATAGAATATTATTTGCACATGCCATTGACATTCCTAAACAGAATGCTAGTGAAGTATTTTCAGTACAGTGGGAAAAAGTAATAAAGGAAAAATGAGAAAATAAATCAGTTTGTTCCACAGTGCTTAGAAGTTACTGGTTCTAGAATCATAGGATCCTAGAATGGCCTGGGTTGAATAGGACCCCAAAGGTCATTGAATTTCAACCCCCTTGCCATGGGCAGAGTTGACAACCACTAGGCCAGGCTGCCCAGAGCCACATCCAGCCTTACCTTGAATGCCTTCAGGGATGGGACATCCACAGCCTTTCTGGGTAACCTGTTCCAGTGCATCATCAACCTCTGAGTGAAAAACTTCTGCCTAATATCTTACATAAATCTCCCCTATTTTAGTTTAAAACCATTCCCTCTTGTCCTGTAACTATCTACCCACATAAATATTTTCCCTCCTGCTTAGATGCTCCCTTCAAGTACTGGAAGGCCACAATGCGACCCATCCCAAGACTGACCTTTAGGGAGCAGCCTCCACCCAGACATAGAATCATTGATCACAACCCTTTTAGTGCGACCAGCCAACCAGTTCTTTATCTACTGAAGTGTCCATCCTTCAAATCCATACCACTCCAATTTAGAGAAAAGGATGTGGTGAGGGACCAATGCAAAGACTTTGCAGAAGTACAGGTAGATGACATCTGTCACCCTTCTCCCATCCACTACTGCCATCACTCCATCATAGAAAGCCAACAGATTGTTTAGGCAATATTTGCCCTTCATGAAGCAATATAGTTATTTTACAGACTTTTCAGATAATAGCATTTACATCTCTTTTGCTATAACATATCTGGTGTAATTACTTCCAAGAAGGCAAGTTACACTTGCATAACTATTTTCCAGTAACACTTCTCATGTTTCCACCACTGAAAAATATAAAAAAGAGAAACAATCACTACTTGCAATTTACCACTAACATTTAATGCTTAAGAGATGGACTCCGCAGGTTGAAACCAACTGAGTACAAACTAAATGTATTATAGCCTTCTACTTCAGTTTTGTAATTTTATAACTGATCCTTTGAAAAGGAATTTAGTGTGGAATTAAAAATTATAAAATAATGATGTCTCAGTGTTTTATTTCCTGGATGTTATTAGATCACAAGGATCATACTTTTTTAGAGAAGGTTAAGATTCATCATGAAATTACCTTTTATATTTGAATAAAATTGCAGAACTTGAAGATAATTACTTTTTTTTCTGAATTTATGATACAGAAATTTTACAATTTTGAACATGGATGAGGGTCTTTCCCTTGGTTACTGTTGACTAGAGTCAGTTTGATCCAGGCCCTCACTTAGGGAATTGTTTATCATATTTTCTTTCATTATCTTGAATACTTTGAAGCATTACAAAGATAAGAATTTTCTTAACCTAATGCTTTGCATTATTCCATTTTGTGTATAACTGGAAAGCCATATATTTCTCTCTTTGCCACAGCTCAAGGTACTGGTAGTTAAAAATAAGTTTGTTCAAAAAGAACAGGAAAATATAGTGGATGAGTCTTCTCTTGATGAACAGAAGACCAAAATGTATGATATCTAAATAGAGGCTTTGTATGTATTACCCTTGCACTGTAGGTATTATGGCAGTTGGGTAAATGTCAGTATGTTGCTAAACTGAAGAGAAGGAAAAAATTCTTTAATGATTTTCCTCACAATACGAAACTGCATAAACACATTGCATTAAACTCTGGAGGGGCAACGTGTGTTAGAGAAAATACTACCATCCAATATCAGCACTATGTGACATGACAAGATTTACATAAATTCCTGTAAAACTTTTTCCTTGGCGTTTACTAAACATAGCAGAATCACGGTTACATTTTAGCCTAATTTCTTCTTTTTATGTTTGGTCATTAAAAATGTTCAATTTACTTCAATTTTCCATATACCTCTCCTTTTCTTTTTTTATACTTATCATCATGTACTGCTTGAGAGAGTAAACTACTTCAAGAATTTTAGATTTCGAAGAATATAATATAAAATGATAAATATCACAAATATCCCCAGATATCGGAATTAAAAAGTCTAAGAATTTTTGGGTGATGTTTATTTATTTCTCACAATGACAGTGATTCATTATATCCAAGATAATTGCTTCTGTTAATCCATATGTGTATGCCATAGGTTATCCCTGGAAACAGAATCATATATTATTATGGAAACACAATTCATAACATACACTCTTTTCTAAGAAAAAAATCTTTAATAATGATCTCAGTGAACACGATGAATTCAAGATTCAGAGTAGGAACTTTTATTTCAACATCTTCCCACAAAAGTAATTAGAACTCACATAATTACAATAAAGAAGTTGGTATATTAAAATGGGCTGTACATAAACTAACCTGGAGGAAGAAAAAGATTGAAGGCTGATGTGAGGCTAAAATTCTAAGAATCCAATGAGCTCCTATTATGTATGCCAATATTACCATCCATATTCTTTCTGTCCTTGACATTATTGTCTAACTTTTCTGTGCATACATGGTAGGATAAGAAGCTTGTGGAAGTTTATTGGATCAATATCATTCTTCAGGCAGATTAAAAATTTTATTCTCTATTGTTTCAGATTGAAATAGCAGAAGCTTGTTCAAGAACCTAATAATAATCTCTGATCGTATCTGACATTCAAATCATTCATATTATGTGGGCCATTTCACACTTCTTTAAGGTCCTTCTGCTCTAAAAGCATTTCATCCCTCTTTTGTTAGTCAGTCATCACATTATTTACACCATTACAACTTTTTGATTTATCTTCCCCTATATATATGCTCTCTAAACAAGTCAAAATGTTGTAGACATTCCCAATGTACTTTCCTACATTTAAACAGAGCCTCTCTGTACATGCTGTGCTACTAACCCACTTGAATTCATATTTCATTCATATTTCCTATGACTTTATTATCTCAGTGTCATTAATACTCTTCTTCTATTATCAATAGTCAGAATTTTGCTATGATATTTATTTAACTCACTTTTAGAGCACATTGAGTGCTTATTACCACCCTATCACTAATATTAAAAATTCCCTTTCTTCATTTCTAATTGATCAATTCCCAGGTAATACTAAACTTGGATGTTGTTTGGTCCTACAAAATCCTATTTTACTTCTACATTTCTCAGTCTGCACATTCCTTTTTTTTTTTTTTTTGTGGGACACCTGTTTCTCCTCTATACGGATCATGTCTTATAGGTCTGAACCATGCCTGAGCATTTTCCCTAGCATAATTCACTTTAAGATAAGGTAAATAATCAAAATAATAGATGAGGTCATATAAAAACATTTGTTGAAGGATTCCAGTAATCACTTCCAGCCCCCAAATTCTGCCTTTAATAAAATTTATTGTAATTTTCTGTGTTGAAAATTTCTTATTCACATCACTCATTTTGTACTGCTTTGAATCTTCTCCTATCTAATGCATTTTCTCCTAACACATGTATTTACACTGTTGCTTCATGGACTTCTATTAAACTGCTATTAATGTTCCAAAATAAAGTAGTTTCAGGGAAATTACTGAAGCAGTGGAATATCTACTGGTAGTTCTTATTAACCCAGGTTCCTTATTTTTCTGTTGGTCAGGTTCTCCTGTGCCTCAGTATATTTCACTCACCTTATGTCTTTACCACATAGTCTGTTGGCTTACCTTCTTTGTCCACTTTCAGTCAACTGCTTTCCTAACAAGAAGACATAAATGAAAAATACATTGTTCCAGTATTCTTGGTTATGGAGGTGTATTTCATTATTAAGAAAAGAAAAACAAACAAAAAAAAAGCGAAAGAAAAAATAACATCCCGAAGTAACTCTTAAGTCTGAGTACTTTTGGTTAGTAATCTTGGAGAATCCATTATGTTAAAGTTCAAATTCATGTCACTGTGAAGCTCAATCTATTAATATATATGATTATTTAATGTATAGGATACTACAGTGGTCATCTCCACAGAAATGCTACCTGACCTCTGAAAAAGATATATCCATGCTTCTAGTCAACAAATGAAAAATACTCCAGTGCCTTTGATGCTAATCCAGTGCTGGAGCTATATATTATTTGGTACACACATTGTAATTTTCAAAAATCCTGGCTTTTAACAAAGGAATGGTTAAATTGGATAGAGATCTTGACTTATTCTATTAGAGTATAGATTGAACATTGATTTTTCTAAGATGTCTTAAAAATAGATGAAAAAATGTAACTGACACTGTTGCCGAGCTGCGAGCTTT
>VXAB01013085.1:89855-108129 GCA_013399175.1 Odontophorus gujanensis | reverse complement strand
CCGACTGCCCGGCCGCCGGCCCGCCGCGCCGCTCGCGGCACGCTAAGCCCGCCCCCACCGCACGCCGATTGGCCGCCGAGCTCTAACTGTCAGGCAGGCGGCGCGGCGATTGGCCGGGCGGGACGCCGCTCCCGGCGAGGGACGAGCCGCCCTCGGCGCGTGGCGGGGCCGGGACCGCCCCGAGGACGGCCTCCCTTCCTCCGCCTTCCATTCCCCCGGCTCGCCGCCTCCATTTTCTGAGGGGGAAAGTCTGAGTAACCGCCGCCCCCGCGGCGGGGAAGGGGCGAAGAGTCCGGGCCGGCACCTGTGGGGCGGCGCCGGGTGCGCCCGGGGGTCCACGCGGCCCGGGCCGCGGCCCGCCGGGTTGTCATGGAGACGGCCATTTCTACCCATCGCTTCTCACGTCGGCGGGCGAGGGCGCCGCCGCCTGCCGGGAAACAAAGGGACGGGAGCGACGCCGGCAGGGGAGAATCCGCGTCGGTCCCGCGGGAGAACGCTTCCCCCGTAGCGCGGCCTGCGCTGCGTTCCCCACGCGCGTCATTCAAACGCTGCAGGAATTACACCGAAGCGGGCGGAATCGAAGCGCCTGGATTCCCCAGCTGCCTGCCCTCACGCGTGCAGCCTGGGCTCAGGCGCCTCCCGAGGCCTCACGCCGAAAATTTGCGTGTGAAAATGCAAAGTCTTCGAGATTTCTGAGTCTGTGCTTGCTAAATTTCCTCATGGACGATTTACCGATGCCCACGTCCCTGGAGGGCTGTGTCTAGGCATTCTGATCCAGTGCCGGATCCTTGGCACAGGGCCTTGCAGCGAGATGATCGCTGAGGTCCCTTCCAACCCAAGCCACTCTATGATCCCACGATTTGTTTTGGTACCTTCCCTGTGTTTGGGGTCGGGGAGTTGGATTTCCAGGTTGAAAGGGTCTTGCTGCAAACTTTCACTGTAAAACTACCGATATTTTAATTCCCTCTACCCCCCGTGCTGAAAATTTCTCTGCTAATAAATCATCACAGCAGCCATGAGAATCTTAGGAGGCAGATATAAAGATAGCTGATAGTTTATGCCTATAAAATGAGCCTTGGCACACTGATGATTTTCCTTCCCCCGAACAAGGAAACTTGAAATACCAGCGTGGGATGTGCAATCCTGCGCTACAATTACTCCACATACAGAAATGCAAAGTGCCTCCAGTTCTCACATATTTATTAAGTTACCTATTGCGTTTTCTGGAACCGATTCTTCATTTCCATTTGCTAAGGCTTGCTGGCAAGCCGATAACTTTCACCCTGGAGCCCAGCACTAACATTTCTCATTTTTAAAATTCCTCATTGCAAAGTCAGAAGTATCTCAAGCACTTTTTCCCTCTCTTTTCGCAGGGGCTCCAGCTCCAAGCACAGACAGCAAGTACGTGTCCCTGATGTGCATGTGGCCACTAAGGAAGCACGCAGCCCTGCAGGCCCCTCGTGGGGCTCCCTGCTGATTTGCCTTGCCAAGGTGATACTTGTGGTGTGACAGCTGCACTCTTTCACATGCCAGCTGTTTAGCAACTGACCTGATTGAAAATCTCGTCTAATTTGACTCCTGTACTGCAGGGGGAAGAAGAGGAAGAACGCAAAATGTCACGATCTGGATCTTTCCTTTCAGTGCTCTGGTTTCTATTCAGAATATTTCATGTAAGGTTGTGGGAGGGAAAGAAAATGTACTACATTGGCAAAAATAGTTGCCTCTCATAACAGTACCCTGCGTTACGCATTCTTGACCCTGCATGAACTCTTTTACTCATTTCCTTTCTCTACTTTGTACGCTACTGCCTTATTCCTCTACTTAACCTTTTAGTATCAGCTTCACATCAGTAATCTCCCAGTGCAAGAGTTCCTCAATAAAGGTTCTCTTAAAACTCACTTCAGGAAATGAATTCTCGTTTTATCTGCCTGGAAATTTCCTTGTATGTGTTTCAGCTCCTCAGGGCAGAGAAGACAAGCTGCCCTGCGCATGGAACTTGAAATACAACTTGAGAACAATGCAAATGATAAATATAGTTTCAGATTCACGGAGGTCAAGGGCAGTAGTGACTCATTCCCTATTCTGAACACTTTTGCTGCATATTTCAGGCCATCACCACAGGCTCTTGCTATTACTAAGCCCACAAAGTCTCACACAGAGATTCTCTCCCCTCTTGCCAAAGGCACCAGTGTGTCAGAGAATCTCAATTTAAGGATGGGTTTTTCTTACTTTTAAATTAGGCCCTAAGAAACATAGAAGAGAGCACGTCAGAAATACACCCAGTTTACTGCGAGAAGTGTCATATGTAAAACCTATCAAGCTGCCTCCAGTTTTTGTTCTGATCCAGATGTTGCACTGGGCTTTCCCATATCTCAGTGAAATCTCCTTTTGACTTCCCTCTTGAACGGCACGATACTATCTTTCTGAAAACAGGAGGCAGGCTATCTGCTCCACTACGATATCCACAGAGAAAGGGAAAATGACAAAAATGCTTTCCAACACACAGGAAAGAAGTGTTAATTTCCAAGTTCCCTCTAGCTTTGAGTTGGTTATGCAGCTCACAGTAACCATTAACCAATGATTCTCGACATTCTCACAACTATACATGTATTTTTGTCAAAGAACTACAAGAGCCAATTTGACAAGTTTCTTCAGTAAAAAAATATATATAGAGAGATCTTTTGAACTGACATTATTTTGAAGTATTTTCCTCAAGCTGTACTGTAGAAAAGTGCATGTAGTCTATCCCTTTCAAAATAATCCACGTTTCAGGGGTTTTTCTTTCTAAAAAGAGCGTAGCAGCATTAATCTTCTAGGAGAAAGGGCTCTGGAAAGCAGGTGGAAAGAGGTCTTCCCAGTTCAAGCACATCCACTGATAACAGCTTTCAGGAAGGTTAAATCCTCCCATCAGATCTGCAGGGCAGATCTCAGATAAGCAGCAGAAATTAAGGATTATCTTGGCTACACCATGAACTGTTTACTTTGCTATTTTAAATGGTTATGTTGACTCCATTTCATCTGTTGCTGGGTAGTGCTTTCCAGGGGAAAAGCGAGGACCAGACACCCCGATCGTGATTTTAAGTATTCATAGTCATTCTAGCAGCAGACCCTGAGAGTAATTTTCCTCATTTGTGAAGCTAACACAGCATACATTTGGATAAAATTTTGATATGGTTCAAAGAAAAGGTGCTTAGCCACAGGAAACGTTTCCTGTTGGTTGTACAGAGGATACAACACAACCTCCTCTGAGCAGAGGACAANTCTCACACAGAGATTCTCTCCCCTCTTGCCAAAGGCACCAGTGTGTCAGAGAATCTCAATTTAAGGATGGGTTTTTCTTACTTTTAAATTAGGCCCTAAGAAACATAGAAGAGAGCACGTCAGAAATACACCCAGTTTACTGCGAGAAGTGTCATATGTAAAACCTATCAAGCTGCCTCCAGTTTTTGTTCTGATCCAGATGTTGCACTGGGCTTTCCCATATCTCAGTGAAATCTCCTTTTGACTTCCCTCTTGAACGGCACGATACTATCTTTCTGAAAACAGGAGGCAGGCTATCTGCTCCACTACGATATCCACAGAGAAAGGGAAAATGACAAAAATGCTTTCCAACACACAGGAAAGAAGTGTTAATTTCCAAGTTCCCTCTAGCTTTGAGTTGGTTATGCAGCTCACAGTAACCATTAACCAATGATTCTCGACATTCTCACAACTATACATGTATTTTTGTCAAAGAACTACAAGAGCCAATTTGACAAGTTTCTTCAGTAAAAAAATATATATAGAGAGATCTTTTGAACTGACATTATTTTGAAGTATTTTCCTCAAGCTGTACTGTAGAAAAGTGCATGTAGTCTATCCCTTTCAAAATAATCCACGTTTCAGGGGTTTTTCTTTCTAAAAAGAGCGTAGCAGCATTAATCTTCTAGGAGAAAGGGCTCTGGAAAGCAGGTGGAAAGAGGTCTTCCCAGTTCAAGCACATCCACTGATAACAGCTTTCAGGAAGGTTAAATCCTCCCATCAGATCTGCAGGGCAGATCTCAGATAAGCAGCAGAAATTAAGGATTATCTTGGCTACACCATGAACTGTTTACTTTGCTATTTTAAATGGTTATGTTGACTCCATTTCATCTGTTGCTGGGTAGTGCTTTCCAGGGGAAAAGCGAGGACCAGACACCCCGATCTTGATTTTAAGTATTCATAGTCATTCTAGCAGCAGACCCTGAGAGTAATTTTCCTCATTTGTGAAGCTAACACAGCATACATTTGGATAAAATTTTGATATGGTTCAAAGAAAAGGTGCTTAGCCACAGGAAACGTTTCCTGTTGGTTGTACAGAGGATACAACACAACCTCCTCTGAGCAGAGGACAAGCAGTAAATAAAGTTACTATTTAATTAAATAAAATGGTGGTTAAAACGTTTAGACATAATAGCTCAGAAATCTAGCGAAGAGGAAAAAGCTCAGAGGAGTAATTTACATGGAAGGTAATAGCTGAGGGAGTGACCTCAAGTGACAAGCAATAGCAAAAATTTGCAATTATCTCCCCAGTGTGAAGCACGTGAACAACACCGTGGCTTATTTCTCATTCTGCTCGTTCCACATTAAGTAAGGTAGCAAGGAATGAATTCAAAGGAAAGCGACAAAAATATTTGGAGGACTTGCTGAGACTGACATATAGAGACTAAAGGGGCCAGAGACATTCCTGGCATGGTTAACAGAGAGCATACAGAGTTCTTCTAGTTTAGATGGCAGAGTAAGCAGAGGAGGGGGATTTCTTGAGGTTGATCTGCAACTGATGTAAAGGTGTGGGATGAAATCAAAGAAATATCTAAACTCCATAGAATTGCCATATGATTTTGAATGAAATGGGAAGAAGGTGCTTAAAATACAAAAATAAATCAGAACAAAACTACATCATGTTAAAACGTTTCTCTTTTGACCCATTTCCTAATATGCATGTTGGAGGAGATTATCTGTTAGCCACAATCTTTTCCTGCTACTCTATTTGTTAATCTGTTTCCTTTCATTATAGCACCTGTGTGCCAACGTTGCTATTGGTCATGCACATTGTTGGTTATAGCCCTTTTCAAATGCAGAATGCTTTCTACATCAGAGGATTCACCTTTGGAGGCCAATAGCTTACCTGCAAGAGGAGCATCCCTTGATGCCTCCAACACACTGCTTATTATTTGCCCTGTTATATACCCAAATCATAACATTACAAAACCCGTCCACTCAATCCACAGCTACATTACATGCTTAACCTCAGTGACCCCTGCCAAGCTGCAGTGCAGCTCTTGACATCGGAGCAGGCAGGGCATGGGAGCAAACCTTGACCTTCTCCTCCTGGCCCCGATCTTCAATTGCTAATGCTGTGCTAGCAAATACAGAGACAGTACCACGCAGCATGCAGCGTGCCACTGGATTCCAGTCATGGTTAGTATTTGGAAGGGACTTTTGAACAGTTCCACAGTGCTAGGTCAGTGGGGACTGCTGGTTTGAGAAACTGGATTCAAAGGGGTCTTAAAAAAGTTAATGAAGAATTACAAAGGTTGTAAACTAGCCTGGATTAAGCAGCTGGTGTTGCTAATAGCTTTCTTAGTGATTAAATGTATGTGCATTCATCCAAACTCCTGAGATGACAAACATTTGAAATTCTCCTAAGTAAGTTCTGGTACATTTGAAACATTTGTGAAAGCAGAAGGTTTGTGCTTTAGAGGTAACTGCTGTCACAGAGCATCTTCCCGTCATCTTAACTGCTCCATAACACTCCATCTTCTCACGCACAGCTTGGAAATATGCACAAGAAAAGCCTCTGCTTTTTAAAGCGTATTTTTAGCCCTCGGCATAGTTTCCATAGCAGTATTAGACCCAATTACGTGGGCTTCTTCCTCGCCTGTCTGGGCTGAGCTGTGGAAACTGCGGGTGTTTCAGGCTTTACATTGGGAGGCAAAGCTGCTCCTCCTCACACGCATGCCACAGCCCCTTGGAGCGGTGATGGGGCAGAGATTTCATCGGGTCAAGGGATGCAGCTTAGGCTCAGCACTGAAAAAAAGCAATTCTCTACTGGAAAGATGAGTTTCATGCCACAAAGCAGTGAAACATCTTCTGAAGAGCTCTGGGTAGGACACGGCACTGGGTGGCTCAGCGAAAGAGCAGCAGCTCGGAGATTTGATAATTTTGTTTCCCTTTCTACACTTGGCCTTGCGCTACAGGAAGGGGATGTTGTTGGACTTCACAGCCTTCCTGTCCCAGGCCATTTATAAATGATGACCAAGAGCTGGGATGTTTTGAGTGTTTAGATAAAGATTCATCATGTGGCTCGATCAGCAAAGCAAGCTGCAGACAGTTAGATATCCCTACAAGAAAGCACGGAGCCGAGCCTCCCCTCTGTCTGGATAACATGATTGTGTTGACCTCAGGAGGAAACACAAGCAGCGCTGGAACTGCCAGCACAGCCCTTATTCTGTCACACGTGAAATCACCTTAAAATCCCCTGCAGCTGTCAGTCATCCAAGACATCATGGGCCTGATTTGAGAGCACACCTAGCACAGCCTTCCACAAGCCCATCTGAAACGAATTTTTCTCTCCAGTCTCTTTGTTACGTGTGCTACCCTCTCATTAGACACCTGAGGATGAAAAAAATCGGGTCAGAAGAGCAGTGGTACATCTGAGAAATTAGAGCCAGGCCACTTTAGGATATTGCAGCTAAAAGGGGACTGTGGGAGAACATATGCAAAAATGAACAGTATTGTGCGTCTGGGGCTAAAAGGCCTGCAGAACTAATACATACCTGCACTGAGAACATCACCCAGTCACCTTTCTCCTTTCTCCCCAGCCCTGACTGGTCACATCTTATCTGCTGCAGGATTGCAAACACTTGGCACAAGGCAAACATCAACCAGTATTACACAGACGTGGGACATCCTAGGGGGGTGATAGAAATAAACGCTGTGTTAAGAGGAGCTGCTCCAGACAAAAAAGGAAAACTTAAACCAGGTGTAAAATGCCTTGCACCCTGCAGAGGTTTTCTGGAGTCACCAGGTCAAAGCTCTCAATCTCAGAGCAGCAGCATTCCATAGGCACTGTGCAAGAAACACGTGCTCAGGAGCTTTCTGAGGTCTGCTGTGGATTGCTGCAGCAGCAACTGGTGAACAACTGAGTGAAAATTACCTCTCCAGTTTACACAAAGCATCTCCTCTTTCCAGCAGAAAGAGAAGCTATCTAGATCACTAATGTGAAAGTGATATTCCTGGCAGCAGCCACAACAATCAAAATATTTCATTTACTACTTGGTTTATTTATTATTCCTATTTATCATTATACCTTATTATGAACCTCAACATTGGAGAGAATCCTAAATATTAGCACTGGAGATGAACAGAAAGCCAGTTTGGGAAAACTCACAGCATGGAGATGGCCATACATTACTTACAGTGATTTCTGTATCCCAGTTATGTTTGATCAAGAGGTTGTATTTGGTTTATTCCTTCAGCTTTCACTACGTGCATCCTGGTGCAGTTCAGCTTCAGTTCACCTCACCTCGTACAGATCTACAACCTTTTCCTCTGGTTCTCTCTCCTCTAATTTGTATCTCTTTGGCTTGGCTTTTGTTTGATAGAGAAGGCATGAGCTGAGAAAATAGTTCAAAACAATGACTCATTCTGTTCTGCTTTACTTATCAGTTACATTAGTTGGTATGTCAACAGCTTTTATTAACATTAAAGGTGAAATTCAGGGTGGAAATAGCACAAGCGGAATGATGTGTTGCCATATGACTGAAGAGATAAATGTGACAACTAGATGGCATGGCTTGATGCAAAGCCATATAAATTCTACCCTTTGAAATAAAAAGTTGTTCTTAATGTACTAATAGTTGTTAATGATTACTAGAACTGGAAATACTCTGAATTCACATGCTGGTGACTAATACTCTTCTACAAACATCCTGAATGTGAAGATTATGCCCTCAGCCCAATCACTGTGTATTTCAGGATGAGCAGAGGGATGCGTGCACTGGAATGCTGCTGGTCATCTCCCAAATATTTGGCTCGGCTCTGGGTCCCTGCACACCCTGCCTGAATGGCACTGAACCATTCAGAATCAGCTTACATGATTATTTTGAAAGAGAAAACCAAAAGGAATGGATCTCTTATCCATGAGTTCTAGAAAAACAGACTGCTGACATTTTTTACACCTTTGAATTGGTGGCATGCAGTTGGGTCAAATGCTGCCCTTTATACAACAAAAAAATGAGCATCCCTGATGGCATTACAGCCATGCTCTCTCACTGCTTTCTCTCTGTCTCTTCTACACTTTTAACTTCCTGCGAACATTTATTGGTTCCTTGAGATTTGCATCTTAAAATACAGAAGAGCTTTGTGCATGAGATCAGGGCAGCAGCATTGCAGTCCCAGGCAGCAGTCACTGCGCTCACGGATCAAGGACAGCAGCAGGCACCCTGTGCTGGGTGCAAGTTGTGGCAGGGCAGGGCAGCCTCAGCCCAACCACAGCAGGATGAAGCTGGTCTCCCTGCACCTATCACCTACTGCTCTGTTCACTTCAAGGGTGTGGGTAGCAGGCAGCTGTGCCACCAAGGCTATGGGTACAACCTTTGCAAGAGTATTTTTGAGTTAATTTATGAAGGCAGCCTGCTTGCTCCAGCTGGATCTCAAACAGCTTGACCTTCAGCTGCCGGAGGTGTTCAGGTGGGGGCTGCACGTGAAGGAAGCATGTCATTCCCACGCCCTGGCAGCCTGCAACACGCTATCCCAAAGCAGGGAGGACAGGGTGCTCCATCTCCCTGTGAACAGAAGGGGATGTCCTGGGGTTGTGCATATGCAAAGTGTTGTGCCATGAAGGGCCATGACATTGCATGAGCCTTCAAAAATGCCTTCAGTCCTCAAAGGTGCCAATAAGATACGGATACAACTCCTATGGAAGGCTATGGAAGCTTGTTAAGCTTCCACTGAAATTCTTCACTTAAAGCATAGGACTGTATGTTCATAGGACAAATATAACAAAAATGGTCTCCTCTCCCATGAGAAAAGTCATCTTTCACAAAACTCAGGGGAGCAGATGTTGCTGTGCTCCCAGGCAAGAGAGATCTGGAAGGAAATGAATGCCACCATGCAGGAAATGGGAATTATTGGAAGCAGCTGCGAGCCGGTGCTCCCTGGTTCTCGTGTCAAGCCCTGTGGTGGTGGCTCCTCCATGCAGTGCTAGGCTTCAGTTGCCCCATCACTCACACTGGAGGGACACACACCAGGGCTGGCTGCTGAAGCCCCGTGAGCATACTGAAAGATTAGCATGGGGGAAGCTGGGAGGCTATCCTAATCCTCTGCAGCACAGTGCAAATCCTCACATTGCGCAGCAGGCCTGCTCCTGGCTTGCCAGAGAGGACATCCCCAATGCCCTGCTAGTACTGGGGCCAGAGCACCCAAGGTAAAAGAGAGGCTGTCACCTGACAGCCACTGCAACCTAATTGTGATGTCTGGAATCTGGAGGTCCCTTTTCCTGCTCCACCACTCAGGGCAAGTGCACGTGAAAATTGTAGACCTTGGACTAAATTCATGCCCAAATAGCCTGAATTTGGCTAAACTTACACGTGAAACAAACAAACAAACAAAAAGGTATACAGTGAAAGGGTTATACTATAGAACAGGCAGTTGTAATAAGGATACAGCAACACAGACAAGGCATGGCATTTCTGTCCAGATGCTGAAAGGAATTGACATTATGGTTAAGCAGTATATTGACCATACTGATATGTGCTCAAAACCATTTTTTTTTTTCATGAGGAACAAAGTAAGAAGTTGTTCAAGTGTTCCCTGTTGGGGTAAGGTGCTGGTTTTGTCCTAGATCGTGATGAGCACTAGAACAGGAACAGCTAGGGTTTTTCTTCTGCACTACATAAGTATGCAAAATATTTCAACTTTTAACTGAAAGCCATCATCCTGTAACCCTGGATAAAGCGCTGCAAAACACCGAGCCTGTTTCCCAATCCTGCAGACCTCACAGAGCTTGTGCCTGCCCACAAAGGCAGTGCTAAGCTGAGAGAGATGCCAAGACATGAAACTATGGAACATTGTGCTTGGTGATGAATTCCAGTTGTTCTCAAGTAGTCTTTGTGACTTTGTGCTACAGATAAAAAGGGACACGGTAAGACTCTACTTCTGGAGTATCTACAGAGACCCAGAGTTAAGCTATTGAGATAATAAGGTGTTTCACACCCTCGTATTCTGCATGGAAATAACTCTACATGGCACATCAGATTTTAGTATGCCACTTGAGGTCTGCTGTTACATATTAAATCTTACTGTCAGCCACTACAGCATAGCAGGTTACAGCAACCACCAACAGGCTGAGCACCATGTGTGCAGGTGGGCAAATCCAGAACAGGGATGGTTCCTCACTTTAAAGCATTTTTTTTCTCATGTAGCCATTAAAATCTGGAAAAATCATCATCACATGCAACTATGAGAACCTTCTGAATGTATTAGTTATGTAACTTAGACCCTTGACTTTCAAAGCCCTACCCAAAATAGCTTGCACTCGAGCTGAAGGAGCCACTGTGACCTTATCGTGGGTCCAGGCAGTTGGGGGATGGCAGAACCCTTTACCCGGGGCCGTCTGAGGACAGCAGGGAAGCATTAGGGGTCTGACCTTCTGGGTATTGTTCCCCAGTCAAGTCAAAGAATGATGGGTAGGAAGGACAGTGCTACACATCACCTGGGCTTGCTCAGCCTAAACCCACAGATGGGATCCCAATTCCAGGTTAGAACAAAATGCTCACAAATATTTTCCAAGATGGCAATATTTTAGAGAAGCAGAGCTGAGAGTTATAACTAGTGCTCACACAAAAGGGCTCACACCTTTTCTCCCTGAATTGTGTGTTAAAGTTATTCATTAGCAGTTCCCCTTCAAGCACAGGAGCATTCACTCAGGGCAGGAATGTATTTTATTTAATTTTATTTTCTCAGAAGCATGTGGTTTGCATCTGGGGAAGGTCAATTATTAACTCTGGCCTGGGATAGAGGTGTGCAGGGTTAGCCTTCCTGAGGACCAGATGCATCACTGGATCTGACAGCCCTGGCGTGGCTGGTTCCCACCGCCTGCAGCTTACAACCTGTTAAAGGGGCTGGGACAAAGGGCACCACACTGAGTACAGAGGGCAAGAAAACCTGACTGATTTAGGTTAAATTCACATTTTTATGGTGCTAATAGAAACTATATTGTGAAAAAAGGATTTATCATTCCTATTTTCTACAACTTCAGCCTTGCTAGGATTCCAGCAAAGACAGGATGCAAGGCATCCTGTTGCTGCACTTGTTTTCAGCAGGCAACATTGCAGGCCTTTACAGAGCCACTTACATAATTAACCGGAGGCACTCCCCTGAATTTCTGAAGCCTTCTCCCACAGTGTGACTTCGTGCTCATCCGTCAGCTGTAACTGAGCTCTGAGATATCAGATGTTTCTGCGTAAGCTTCCCCCCACACCGCAGCATATAGCGATACTCTCCCACGCTGTTGATCCTTTAGTGAGGGGAGCTGTAGGTTTCACTTAACACCAGCTTTTTATCTGAATTCCCAGAGCACTCAAGCATCTCTGCACTGCCCCACGGACTTTGGGAGTCCCAGCAGGACAGATGGCAGCCCACTTGCAGCAAGCCTCAGATTGTTCCTCACTTCTGGCCCTTCTTTTCTAAAACGAGTGAGGGAACTTCCCTGCATCTGTTCGTTTGCAAGCGCCACATCTGCCCAGAGGGAGCAAGGGCATTGCCACAGTGCTTTGCTCTGGGCACAGGCCTTGCTCACAAAGGCGACCTTATCCTCCTAGCCTGAGGTCCCTTCGTTAAACTCGGTTCCAGCCGAGCTGCTGAAAACCAGCACAGTCATGTGGCGACATGGCAGACAGTAACGGATCTATTTAGATTGATTATACTTCCAACAAAACTGGTTTTGTCAATGTCTATTTACAGGGAGGTTCTGGGTGCATTTCATAATCGCTTCACATACCTCTACTGACAAGCCAGCAGGGAGCAAGCTCTCACCAGCACCAGCACCATCTGACCCTGGATCCCAAAACCTGTGGTCTCCTTGGGCACATGTGCATTCATGAGGCTTTCACAGATTGCCCTGGTTCAGGAGTAGGAGCAGGAGCTGTCAGCTCCAGCATGGAGATAGGGTGCCAACCAGGAGCTACAACCTGGAAGGTCTCCTGAACCAGGAGTAGGTAGCTCTCTCTCCCCCACCAGAAATGCTTGTTGGCCCCACAAGTGTTTTCAGATTCCAGTGGAGCAAGCTAGATCTCCAGCATTGGTTTCTTCATCTCATTTTCATGCAACACTTGACTCAGAGCTCTGCCTCTGGTCCCTGATGTCTTGGTTGCTGTTAGGGAAAATACAGAAAGCCCTGTCAAACACTGTCCCACTTGAGTCTGCAGGAGGCTGGGGCTGAGTCCTTACTCACCCTTTTCCCCAGGGTACTGGAGCATCAGAAATAGCTCACTGCAGCTCAGCTAGCTCCCTCTCAAGCCTTCAGCCAAAAACAACTATTGCCTCAAATGCAGGGGCTGTAAACCAGCATGAAGATGAATGTCACGTTCATGACAGACTATGTGAAGATACTCTACATCAAGTCCTGAACTGCCCGAGTTTTAACAATTAACACCTCACTGATTGCTGTGTAAAGCTAATTAAACATTTGCCTTAAACGTGCTTTTCTCCATGCTGGATTTGTGCAATATTTTCTTGGACTCAGTGAACTCTCAAAGCAGCGTGACAGAAGACCACAGCCTCCAGCAGGCAGAGCAGCTAAGGACAGCAAGCCAGCAGCCAAGAGTTTCCATAGCCTTCAGCCTTCCCTGCTGAAGCAGCAGGGAAGCAGCATTTTTTTTGGGATATTAAAACAGCAGCATTTACTATTTATTTGTAAATGATCAGCAATATCCCCATTGATTTTTCTGTAGGTCAGTGCCTGCTCTGCTCGAAGGCTGGGGGTTGGAGCTACACGCACAACTCACCACTATGCAATTCAAGGGAGTCACTGTGTGCTCCTTGGCTCACAGGGGATGACTCACTTCCAAAGCTGACATACCATTTGACCACAAGTGACGTGGTAGCTTCTCAAACTCCAAAAGCATTCAGTTGGAATATTGTCAAGGCAAGAATATAAAAGTAACGTTAGCTGAAAGGATAAGTTGAAACCTAGCACCTTGTATCTGCTTCCCCCTGCATTTGGTATGTGTCTGGTGGAGCAGCATCAGCCCCATCCCTCAGGGTGTTCAAGGCTAGGTTGGATGGGCTGTGGGCAACCTGGGATTGTGTAAGTTACACCACTATAAGGTATCTCTAGTCATGGGCTAGATGATGTTTAAGGCTTCTTCCAACCCAAACCATTCTGTGATTCATATTAAGTGCCAGTTCACAGTGGAATGAGCACCAGCTGAAACCCATTGGTGGACTCTCCACCCAGAAAAGCAGCTGTTTAGAGGGCAGTCTACATTGCTGTGCTCAGTCTAAGGTAGAGCACTCTGGCAGCAGCAAGAGCCTTGCCAAGTGAGCCTACAGACATGTGCAAAGTCACTGGTGAATTTGCTTCCCCACCCAAAATTAATTAATTCTTATCTAAGGCATTTGTGCATCACTACACACTTTGCTCTAGATAACTTCTAGGGTTACTGTGTTACAGGAGGCTTGGCTATCAGGCAGGGTGTGTATTTCCCATTGCTTTTGTCATACTAATAAGTACAAATTACAAAGAATGGTTATCTTACAAATGCCAACATGATGAGCTAAGGCTAGTGGATCATAAAAGCTACTACAGGACATGACCATGTTGTTGACTGGCAAGGTCTGCAGTAGTAGAAGAACTGTGACACACAGAACCATTTGATAAATGGTGCAAGTGAGACTTTTTTTCTTTTTAAACTTCCTTGTGTAGCACCACTGTGCATCCCACAGTGACAGCTAAATCCAAAATAATGCTTTCTTCATATGTGAGAAGGAGGAGGAGAACCAAGAGAAGAACATGCTGAAAAACCCATGTAAACTAGATATGCAGAAATTGAGTGATAGCTTTTCTTCTAGTACATGGCAGCAAAGCCTTCAGGCAGAACAAAATAAAACCTGCTCTAACTAAACTCAACTTGCTTTGAGCTAATCTCCATGCTTCCTCTTGTGCATGCCTTATTCAAATTTCTTCTCCATTTAGCAGCCCAATACATAGCAGCAGGGAAATCAGCTCCAACATTTCACTGCATTTCACAGAGTCTGGGAACCAACACATCAGCAGGAGCACTTAGTGATGGGCATCTTTAATCTTGGAAAACAAGCAAAAGTGAAACAGAAAAAGCCCCAGCCATCTTCTTCATGCCAATTAAGGCCATTATATAACTAATAGCATTACTGCTCAGGCATAAGCATTGCCATTGCTGCCCTTCCCCGAATATTTGCTTGCATTGTAAGTCCTGCAAGGGCAAGAATTGGTCTTCCAAGTCTTTGAGATGCTTAGCACGCTGCTGGCACCTTGTAAAGATATTATAAACCTACACAAGCATTTATTTGTGTGATTTGTAATTATTGTTATATATTATTTTTCTGTTCACTGGTTATCCTACTCTGTGTAATGAGCTCATTAAAGGCATATACAAATGCAGGGGCAAACGGGCAAATGCAAGCAATGATAATTTCCTCAACAAATATAAGCCGTGAGAAGCAGGACAGGCCTGGGGGAGCGACGACGGCTGGTTAGAAAAGCTGTCCATTAGCGCAGCCTGCGGGAGGAAGCTGGTACTGCAGCTTAAGCTGCAGTGCACTAACTCAACTTCTGCTTTTGAACTTTCTGGAAGTTTTGGTGATGAGTGCATCTTTACAGACAACAGACGGCAGAGACCTGCTCTGAGCATCTCCCACCTGGGTACCACAGAGAAATGCATTTCTGCTGAGCAGGTTATAAGTAGGGGAACACCACACATGCTAAGATGAGCTCAGCCTGTGACTCTCTAAGGGCAAGAAACTGGGCTCATTGCAGGTGTCACTGCTAAAACCGAGATCTGCCTTGGTCACAAGAAAAACTATGTCAGTTTTCTGCTCTCCTATCAGGCAGCAAATGAAAAACGGTTTGTACACAAAAGTAAAGACCTCCTTAAAGGAAAAAATGAGTTGCATACATGAAGGGGATGCAAACTTCATGGTGCCCCAGACGGAGCACCCAAACCTACCCTCATAAGAGCAAAGGGCTTCCACTTTCTGTGTGAAAGGGTCTAAAAGAGGTCTTCAAAGCTACTTATGAATATGGGCATAGGATACTGGGCGCATGACAATTAAATTGCCATCCTAATGATACATTTTCCTTTCAAGACTTGAAGTGCTTTTCCAGTGGGAGTGAATTAGGCACTGTGTTTGGTCACATCATCTCATTCTCCATTGAGCTGGGAAGACATGGAGCCCACACAGACATCATTTATGCTGCACTAGGGACAAAAATTGACAAAAGGAGAACGTGGCTTACCTCCAGGTGAGGCTCCTGGTCTTCAGGGCCACTAAGCTTGGTGATTACCCAAGAAATCAACAGAGAGAGACACTTGTGACTCTAGGGCATGCAGGGCTCACAGGCAGGGCTGTACTGTGGTTATCCAAGTCTCGGCTGGGCCAAATACAAAATTAGAAGGGCCAAATGTAGGCTTCTACTCTCTCAGGAAAGTGATCTGGAATCTCACTGACAAACCACCTTTAGAGTTTGGGTCTTAGTAAAATCCCAGTGCTTATTCCTCAATGGGAGGAAGAAACTTGTAGCATACAGTGTGAATGCACTGTATTTACCCTCAGAGAAGGGTGCTGGGTTGTCAGAACCTACAGGGGACAGTTGAGGCTTGTCCGCCATTACAGGGCTGAGGCAGCTGGCCCCAGCCGCCATTTTAGGCTGGAGATGGAGAGAGCCTGCATCACATCCTTGCTGCTGGGCCTGCTGCTCTTCCCTGCATCAGGAACAAACGCAGCACAAGGAAAGCTTTGCTGCTAACAAAAAATGTGAAAACTGTAGCATTGGCCTTGAAAAACATGGCTATTCATCCACTCCAGAGCTAACAAGCAAGGATGTATCAGTCCTGACATCTCTAACCAAGCCTGATGTCCAGCTATACAGCAACTTCTAAAAGTGGGCTCTACTTGAGAGGTTTTAACTGGGATTCCCAATGCTTGCCTATATTTTCAAAACATCACTTGTTTGTTCATCATATCTCTCTGAAACCCAGATACAATTGGAAGACACTTTGCTTCTCCCAGACAATCCTGTTAACAGCAGTAGCAATTGCATAACTGCTCCCATTGCGGAGTTTATTTTGGGATAAAAGAGGCCTTTTTTCCATTACATTTTTGTTATTATTTTATTTTTGAAAGCCACACTGAGGCAATCATCACCCAGGTTTCTGTGAGAAATTCCAGAGCAGAGTCATTTTCAAACTGAAATCTCCTGAAAATAGTCACACTTGCAGCAGTGCTTAGCTCTGTTAGGGCATGGAGACGTGTCAAACACAAGCTACTTTAAGCATAGACCGTTTAAAGTGATAAGTGTTATAAAATCATTCTTGAAGTCACTCAGATCTGATAGAAAGATCGCCAAATGTGTTGGGATCTGCTGCACAAGTCCCTCCCTCTTTGGCAGGCTTAACTCACACATCACTGCTTCTGCTTTCAGAAATGAAAACCAAGAGCAAGAGAGTATGGGAAAAAAAAAAAAAGTTAACACAGAATATAAAAAGGCAGGAAGGCTGTGGCATGTCTGTTTCCTTTTGCACTCTCACCACAAGCCAGCAGGGTGTGCCTGCAGATTGGCTTTCTTGCTCGGTTTTCAGTTTAAATGATGCAAAGTCTCTTCCTTTCTGCATCACAGCCTTATTCTGTCAAAAAGGTGGCTGTGCATTCAGTTAAACTACTGGAAAAGGATCATCCCGACCAACACTAGGATACTTTTCTATGGAAAGCACAACTAAACTTGAGTAATATGAGCAGCAAGCCAAGGAAAGGACATCATTCCCGTTTTTCCAATAACCACAAACTTCAGTCAAACTCCTCTTCTGCCCAACTGTTGATTGGCTTGGCAGCTCCCCATGCCAGCCCAGTCACTTGATTTATAGGGGGAAAGTGAGGGCACTGCAACTTCTTCCCTCTGGTCTTATTTAACACTGCTAATTTTAGCGATGGCTCCTGTTGATGTGGCTGCAACATGCTTGCAAATCACTGCCACAACCTCCAACCCCAAGCACTGGATGCAAATACTGAATTGCACCAGTTACAGCCTAAATGTACACAGAATAAAATCAGGCAACTTTTTTTTACTGGTGAGCAATATGCACAGGCAATTGATCTTCTCAAAAAAAAACCATGGGAAAATAACATCTCATGCCATTTAAACGCTGTGCTGTTAAAAGGGGTGCCTGTTTTTTCCCTGCCACTGCAAAGTTGTGCACATCACTGCACATTCACCTCCACTGACCCAAAAAAGACACAGCTGGTATTTTCTGTAATTTTGACACAGAAGCAAAAATACTGTCCCAGATCACTAGCAAGTGCCATCTACTCCTTGAAACCAAAGTGCCATCAACGTGCAAGCCAGGGCCAGGATTTTCAGAGATAGCTTGTCTGAAGTGAGATGCCTCCATCTGCATTTAGGCACCTGTCTGACTTGCAGAGAGCCCAAGCACTGTACTGACTCTGCAGGCACGATCCATCACACCTTATTTATGTAAAAGCCTTTCAATGTTGCTGTTCTTCCTCCTGTACATGGAACTAATGTGCAGTGTTTTTTTCTTCGGAGGAGGACATAAGAAATATAGGTCCACAGTGACATCTCTATACCAGTGGAGGTCTGGCATTTCTACAATGCACCATAAAAAAAATAATCTGAAAACTGTCAAAGATATTTTCATGGTATTAGCAACTTTCGTTTCACTGTGAAACCCACTTTAATGAATACCTGACAACTAAACCTTTTAAAGGAACGATTTAGCTTGACATGATTGCATGTGACTGCTGTTTGTTGAATGATATGCTTCATAAACAGCCAGTGAAAGAACACTGCCTCATTGTAAAACAACATTTGCTACACCCAGGACACACTCAAGGTGTGTAATGGTCTCAGAGCAACACTGGATTTAAGAACAAGCTCAAGTGAATTTGCATGAGCAGAGAGAGGTTTTCTGTTTATTCAGAAAGTAGTCCCCTGGCAAGAACTGCTGGGCACTGGACACAGAATACTTCTGTTGTTTCC
>VXAB01013085.1:66154-89777 GCA_013399175.1 Odontophorus gujanensis | reverse complement strand
CCTTTCCCCCCCCCCCCCCATAAAAGCACCTGCAGTTTTTGCTCGGCTCCAGCCTTGCTTTTCCAGCCAGAGCAGAAAGCTGGCATATGAATGTGCCCTCCTGCACCAAAGCAGTCAAGTTGGCAGGGCTCTGGGCAGGACAGACAGACATCAGCAAACCCACATTTCACGAGGGCCTCTGCTTTTCTGCTCTCCATCACCTCTTCTCAAAAAGCAGCAGACTGATTTGGTGCCATAAAGGGCGGAGTTAGCACAAAGCTGTCATGTGTAATAAAAGGATAAAGCATCCAATAAAATGTGGTGAGGTTAAAGTGCTTTGTTTTGATGTAAAAATCTGGTCACCCTTCTTTAAAGCAACGGCTTTAGGGTATGTTTCATTGGTTCACATTCAGAACAATCTCCGTTGCCACTCAGATAATGTGAAGATCAGTTTGTTAATTTGTTTCTTTCGAGAAAGCTCATCTTCTGCGGAACCAGTGAAGCCTACCAAGCTGAGAGAGAAGTCGTTTGGATAAACACCTTCTAGCCTGCCACAGTGAGTCAGAACTGTGAGAATACTGACTCAGAACGCTGAGAACCTTGACATGGGCAGGCTGTAAGAGCTGAAATATATATCATACTAATATATATAATTAAAAAAACACAAGGCAGATATCCTGTTTCTGAGGGTCGGCCATGCCGTGTTTTTACCAGCAGATGTCATATGGAAATAAGGTCTCATCTCAGATGACGTTACATCTCCCCTTGCTGAGGCACAGAGCAACCAGGGACACCCAGAGTAAGCCTGTTCCTGTCTCAGTGCTGTCCAGAGTCTAAGGTCTTGATGACAAGACAGAGTTGTCTTTCTGCTGTGTGAGGACTGTGACCATCAAGCAGTATCTTGCACCTCCATGGGAGACCTGGGTAGCATTTGAGAAGCTGCCTTTCACTACTCATGTCTCTAGCAGAACATGTGACCCTTCTTCCTAAAATGAATTATTACCGATACAGGGCAAAAATGTCCTACCACTGATCCTCACATGGTTCATTATGGATATCAGTGTCTGTTTACAAATGCCAGGTGGTTTTTCTTTGTATTCAGAAGCAGTGCAATTCATGAAGCACCCCTTTCTAAGATGTGAACAGTGAGCAAACATTACCATCAAATAACCGTTTGTCATCTCACAACAATTTCTAAGCTTCAGATAGACACTGCACCATGTTTTCAGATACTTCGACAGTTGGTCTTCCTCAGTGGAATCCTATAGAGCCCCATTCTGTTCTCAGTCACACAACCACAAAAGCTGAGGACCTCAGCATGTCTGCACACCAGTTACACTAGTTCCCACCATCTTCCAAGCATCACCTCCAGGAACAAAACCTTTAGAGCTGTATGTCAGGAACTTGCCTCAAGCCTCTGCCACCACTTCCTTCACGGAAACCAAACTGACCACAGCAAAATAAACCTCAGCGGCTCTTCAGTGGCACTGTAGGTTTCAGAGACTTGTCTTCTGTCTCCAGACAAGATACCATTGCCTACCTTGGGGTTTAGCCCCTTAGCCCCCAGTCAGGGCACACCACCTGTGCAGACTCTCCAGGTAAGGAGCTGCTGGACCATGAAGACTTATGAGCAGGAGTGATGCATATCAAGACAGCTGTAACACCATTAAATATAGACATTGATTACCACAGTTTATAAAGATTGAAGTCTCCCTGAACTATGACATTATTTCACTTTTCCTTCTAAATTGAGCATCATTTCTATAATTCCCATAGACTTATATTTTGTTTTTGCTCCAGGAGGGAAACAAGCAAGATGGATGCCTCATACAAATGTATTTTCAACAACTCCATGAGAGAGTGTGGGAGTACTGATGTCCAGTATGCCCCTGCGGAGCTTCAAGCACGGTCCATCTACACAAGCACAAGCTCCTCCAGACTACACTGACCTGAAACACCTTGAAATAGAGATGATTCATCTGTAAGAAATGACGGCAAGCATTTTTTCCCCACCAGCCTCAAGCAAGAGGAGAGACTTTCAATAAAATGAAAAATATGAAGGAAGGCATCTACTGAAACAAAATGCTCTGGCAAAGCTTCCACATCCCCTGCTGAGGTTTCTAACTTCACATCTCAGCTCTCACTGGCCCCATGACCAGCAGCTCTGGGATGTCTATGGCAGGGAGTGCACCCCCTCCCCCATGCCTGCTGCAGAGGAAGCAGGCAGCAGGCACAAATTCGTGGCCCCCACTGAACTCCCCACATATTCCAACAGCACCCAACAGTCACCTGCTCTCAGCAGCACCTCAGATGGTGTGATCATTGTAATTAAAGCAGAGGCAAGTGTCACAGAAGAGAAGCAGCTAAATTACAGGTCTGAGGCGTGGGGAGCAGTGTCTGTCTGCCAGCGTGACAGCCACAGGCAGTAGGTGAAGCCTGGAGCTCTGATACTCTGCAATTGCACCCAAATCTGAGAACAGATAGAAGTAGGTATTTGCCTCCAAGAAGTCACAATGCCATTTATTTTTTCACCCTTTCTAGTCCACAGTTTATGATACAAATATTCTCATGGTGATACCTTTCTCCTTGCTAGCACGCTCTGTGTAGCTATCGCATCAAAGAGCAATCCTGCAGTCTGCAGAACACCTCAGAAATGTGTATCAATAAATCATCCCTTCTGCAGAGCAGATGAGAAGATGAGAAGCCCCTGTCCTCCTACGTGGACACCACGGCCATCCCAACAGGGGTTTGGTTTCACCCTGGGGCATTGCTCAGGAAAAAGTTAGGCACATGTGCGCCACAGAAAAAAAAACAAACTTGTTCACCAAGTGCTCCCTGCCTTTCCTGATGAAGGATCTCCAAGCACATAGCTAAGGGAAAAGAGGACATTTTTTCCATTATTCCTATCCTCACCATCACCTCTATGGCAGTTTGCCCTTTGCTGGCAGGCAGAGGAGGAGCCAGATCCTGCTTCTTTGGGATAATTCCAGGTGCTCTGAATGCAACTTAAGGGCACAGGTACAGACCAAGGCCTGGCTGTTTGAACCAGATCACTCCGGTCTTCTCAAGGATGCCAAAGTGGGTTCTGGTGCCCTAGATACAGCAGCAGTAGGCATCATAAAAAGAAAAAAAGAATGTAATAATTAAAATAATAATAATAGTAACAGTTTGGTTTTCCTGTGAGCTCTGGGCATGACCCTAATCCCACAGAAGCATGTGGGTGTTTTGCAATCATTTTCTCTCCATGTAGATCTTTTCTCCTCGTCTTGCCTCCTTCCTTCTCACGCCTCTCTTCTCTCCAATTTCCTTCCCCCGTCAGGTTGGTGCCCCTTGGCCACCCATCCCCATCTGCTTGGTGCCTGCTGGCCATCCTCCAGCCCCAAGTCAACCCAGGTACCTCCCGCATCAGCGGGAGCACGACACCAACAGTGGAACACCCACAGAGCCGCCAGGAAAGAGCCACCTTGGAGCCTGCGCCTTTAAATTCATTTTAGTATTGCAGCCATTTCACTAAATGCTTAATTGCAGCCATCTCTCCGCGTCTGTCTCAGTCCGACACCCACAGATGCGGCCGCCCACGCCAGCCCACGCTCTGACTCATGCTCAGAGCAGTTGTCAAAAAACTCTGCTCCCCGCCGAACGCTCCCTTCAAACGCGTGCTGCTACTTTGATCTATTTCCATAGATTCCTGTGAGTCATTGGAGCCGTCTCTGATCTCAGCCCCGCCGACCGGAGCCTGCACGGGTGTTGTTTTGCATGAATTTGGCTTGTGCAGAGAGCGGACCCCACTGCGACGTACGGCTATGTGGGAGCGGAGGATTCCTGGGAGCGTCTGCCATAAATGAGTTACCCAAAGAGTCATTATTTCCTATTCAAAAAGAACTGGTTGTGCTCTGAAAGTAATATTACATCTGAGAATAACGCTATCCCTGTGAAATCACAGCGATGCTCTGAAACTCTCTCTGCCATTTGGAGGTGCTTCGGCAGGCGGTCTTTTCCACCTCTACGAGGCAGGTATCCCCCCCTCCTCACCTTGCAGACAGCAGAACGGCAGTGCCAAGCACTGAAATGCCCATTCTGGCAAGAAATGGAGCCAGGCTGCCACCAGCAATGGAGATTAACTGAGGCGATGGGATGCGTTTGCCTGCTATCACGGCAGCAGTGACACCCAGTGACAGCACCAAGATGCCTCAGCCACCAGGGGATGCCACACACAACGTTTGGTGGATTTCTGGTCCACCATTACCCCAAATCTCCATCTCCACACACCGTGGAGGTCCTGATTTGCCTGCAGAGATATCACCTGGCTTATTGAGAATGGACAGTCCCATCAGAAATGCTGTTCCCAGCAAGTTTGCATTCAGTGTTAGGAAGTATCAAGTACAGAGACTGCACTTCTGCAGGATGAATGTATCACTGTATTAAACACACAAAACCAGCATACCTAAACCATCCACACACAGCCATGCCTGAGAGTCAACGCTTTACTTGAAATTTCACAAAAATCTTTAACACCAAAAAGGCCTATAGATGGAATACGAGACCCAGCAAAGCACAGCCTGAGTCTGGATATGCCCACAATTGGTTTCATAGCTCTCTAAGTCCTGGGTTTGGGTGCCTTTCTACATGAATGGGGACTGAATTACTGCTGTGGGACTGCTGACGTCCTGCTGCAGCGCAGATTAGCTCAGCACAGGATGAGGTGGATGACAACAGGCCAAACTTGCATGTGTTGCAACACAGGTGCCAATCTCACCCCTGCTTCACCTTGGACTAACAAATGATGGCAGCAACAAGGACATCTTAAAATCTCACCAGATCTCTGTAAGAGGTGATGGTGTGGCGTCTCCTTCATCTTGCAACCTTGTCTCCATCATTCCCAAGGAAAGGCCCTGATGCAAAAAAAAAATAAAATAATAATAATAATAATAATAAATAATAATAATAATAATAAAAAGCCAAAACCAGAGCTAATTGAAGCGTCTGCTTAAATGAGCTTTTACCTTCTTTTCAGAAGAGAAGTTTTACCAAACTCTCTGAAGTTATTGCCCAGTTCAGTCTCATTAGCCCCAGGCAACGGGCAACAGCTGCTGTGACTCTCACAGATGCACCTTAATTTCAAGCTNATCTGAGAACAGATAGAAGTAGGTATTTGCCTCCAAGAAGTCACAATGCCATTTATTTTTTCACCCTTTCTAGTCCACAGTTTATGATACAAATATTCTCATGGTGATACCTTTCTCCTTGCTAGCACGCTCTGTGTAGCTATCGCATCAAAGAGCAATCCTGCAGTCTGCAGAACACCTCAGAAATGTGTATCAATAAATCATCCCTTCTGCAGAGCAGATGAGAAGATGAGAAGCCCCTGTCCTCCTACGTGGACACCACGGCCATCCCAACAGGGGTTTGGTTTCACCCTGGGGCATTACTCAGGAAAAAGTTAGGCACATGTGCGCCACAGAAAAAAAAACAAACTTGTTCACCAAGTGCTCCCTGCCTTTCCTGATGAAGGATCTCCAAGCACATAGCTAAGGGAAAAGAGGACATTTTTTCCATTATTCCTATCCTCACCATCACCTCTATGGCAGTTTGCCCTTTGCTGGCAGGCAGAGGAGGAGCCAGATCCTGCTTCTTTGGGATAATTCCAGGTGCTCTGAATGCAACTTAAGGGCACAGGTACAGACCAAGGCCTGGCTGTTTGAACCAGATCACTCCGGTCTTCTCAAGGATGCCAAAGTGGGTTCTGGTGCCCTAGATACAGCAGCAGTAGGCATCATAAAAAGAAAAAAAGAATGTAATAATTAAAATAATAATAATAGTAACAGTTTGGTTTTCCTGTGAGCTCTGGGCATGACCCTAATCCCACAGAAGCATGTGGGTGTTTTGCAATCATTTTCACTCCATGTAGATCTTTTCTCCTCGTCTTGCCTCCTTCCTTCTCACGCCTCTCTTCTCTCCAATTTCCTTCCCCCGTCAGGTTGGTGCCCCTTGGCCACCCATCCCCATCTGCTTGGTGCCTGCTGGCCATCCTCCAGCCCCAAGTCAACCCAGGTACCTCCCGCATCAGCGGGAGCACGACACCAACCGTGGAACACCCACAGAGCCGCCAGGAAAGAGCCACCTTGGAGCCTGCGCCTTTAAATTCATTTTAGTATTGCAGCCATTTCACTAAATGCTTAATTGCAGCCATCTCTCCGCGTCTGTCTCAGTCCGACACCCACAGATGCGGCCGCCCACGCCAGCCCACGCTCTGACTCATGCTCAGAGCAGTTGTCAAAAAACTCTGCTCCCCGCCGAACGCTCCCTTCAAACGCGTGCTGCTACTTTGATCTATTTCCATAGATTCCTGTGAGTCATTGGAGCCGTCTCTGATCTCAGCCCCGCCGACCGGAGCCTGCACGGGTGTTGTTTTGCATGAATTTGGCTTGTGCAGAGAGCGGACCCCACTGCGACGTACGGCTATGTGGGAGCGGAGGATTCCTGGGAGCGTCTGCCATAAATGAGTTACCCAAAGAGTCATTATTTCCTATTCAAAAAGAACTGGTTGTGCTCTGAAAGTAATATTACATCTGAGAATAACGCTATCCCTGTGAAATCACAGCGATGCTCTGAAACTCTCTCTGCCATTTGGAGGTGCTTCGGCAGGCGGTCTTTTCCACCTCTACGAGGCAGGTATCCCCCCCTCCTCACCTTGCAGACAGCAGAACGGCAGTGCCAAGCACTGAAATGCCCATTCTGGCAAGAAATGGAGCCAGGCTGCCACCAGCAATGGAGATTAACTGAGGCGATGGGATGCGTTTGCCTGCTATCACGGCAGCAGTGACACCCAGTGACAGCACCAAGATGCCTCAGCCACCAGGGGATGCCACACACAACGTTTGGTGGATTTCTGGTCCACCATTACCCCAAATCTCCATCTCCACACACCGTGGAGGTCCTGATTTGCCTGCAGAGATATCACCTGGCTTATTGAGAATGGACAGTCCCATCAGAAATGCTGTTCCCAGCAAGTTTGCATTCAGTGTTAGGAAGTATCAAGTACAGAGACTGCACTTCTGCAGGATGAATGTATCACTGTATTAAACACACAAAACCAGCATACCTAAACCATCCACACACAGCCATGCCTGAGAGTCAACGCTTTACTTGAAATTTCACAAAAATCTTTAACACCAAAAAGGCCTATAGATGGAATACGAGACCCAGCAAAGCACAGCCTGAGTCTGGATATGCCCACAATTGGTTTCATAGCTCTCTAAGTCCTGGGTTTGGGTGCCTTTCTACATGAATGGGGACTGAATTACTGCTGTGGGACTGCTGACGTCCTGCTGCAGCGCAGATTAGCTCAGCACAGGATGAGGTGGATGACAACAGGCCAAACTTGCATGTGTTGCAACACAGGTGCCAATCTCACCCCTGCTTCACCTTGGACTAACAAATGATGGCAGCAACAAGGACATCTTAAAATCTCACCAGATCTCTGTAAGAGGTGATGGTGTGGCGTCTCCTTCATCTTGCAACCTTGTCTCCATCATTCCCAAGGAAAGGCCCTGATGCAAAAAAAAAATAAAATAATAATAATAATAATAANCACCTTAATTTCAAGCTAAATGAGAGGGAAAAAAAAAAAAAGGAAATATTATTTGGTTCCATTTGCAAAGGATCATGGGGATATGGCAGGGGAGACTCAAAGAGGATCTGTGATGTAAGAAGGTCCTTGTGCCTTCTTCTTTGCAGGAAGAAATCCTGGGTTTACTCTATAATTATACCATGTTATCAAACTGGAGCTCCCAACAGTATCAAAGCGCCACTCCAAAGAGCTGAAAAGTATGAATGAGTATGAGAAGGAGGAAAAGGTAATAAAATAGTGGATGGTCTCTGAATAACAGCTCACAAAGGGAATATTTGCTGCCTTGAGAAACTCATGTGATGAAAAATACTCACCCTAAGGATTGGAGCATGCCCTGGGCAGCTGGTTCCTATACTATGCAGAAAGTCAACACAGTCCCTATGGTGGACTGCTCTCTTCCCCTTTCTCCTGCAATAATAGAGGATGCTCCCCTACTTGCCTTGGTCACCCATAGGATCACCAGCCATCAGAGGGACCTAAGATACTGAAGGCAGAGAGAACACAGCAGAAAAGAGTGGGACACCTCCACTGGTTGGCTGTCAAAGGAGGTCGTATCTGGGGCATCTCAGCAGAAGCTCCCTGAGATTTAGAAGAAGGCTCTCTGAAATTCAGCCCTAGGTCTGAGAACAGGGCACATCCACAGCCTTACTCTGCAAGGGAACATAGGTAAAGCCCATGGCATCCCTATGTGACACAGGGTGACCATGCCTCTGTCCCCTGGCACAGAGTATATCTTTCTTTCCAGGCACAGCCTCTTGGGCCCAGGAGAGAGCACCTGGATTCAGCTTCTACATCCTGTTTTTTGAATGGTTGAACCAGGAGAGATCGCTGCAAGCTGAGGAAAAGCAGAGAGAGATGTTTTTGAGCCCGGAATGGAATGGTAGCTCTTAATATAGCGAGGGGAGTAATATAAAAAGAGTTTTCCTATCTCCCACCTCCCGATCCTCCTACAGACATACTTATTTTAGTTCCCAGCTACGCCCCCCAGCACACAGAACACCGTCAGGGTTGCCAAATGCCTGCTTTGGGAGACAATTTGCATACTGGGAACAATTAAAGTCTTGTTTGCTGCTCCTCGGTGGAGCATCTGGGGCTGAGGCCAGCCAGAAGTCCTGCGAGCAGCCCTGGAGGGCTCAGCCTGCTCTGCTGGCTGCTGGCAAGCAGCTTGTGGGCCCTGGACCTGAGGTGTGCCAACAGTAAGGGTCCTTCATGCCACCCCCAGCACATCAAGGTCCTCCTCCCAGCCCCAGAGAGAAACTCTTTTACATTGTCCCCAAATCAGTGATGTCACAGCGTTGCTGCTGCTCAGGTGCTGGTGTACCAGCTGCTCCCAGTCAGCCAGAGACGCTTCTGAAGCTTTGGCCAAACTTTATGTTTCCTGTCCCAAAGGTACTTGCGACAGAACTCAACCTTCAGAGCAAACACATGCGTTGAGAAAAACTCACGCTCTGCAAATGAAGGGTTCTCCATTAAAAAATGATCATTCTCATTTGATGGAGTTTCCTTCATACAACATTATTTTTACCTATTAAATGAGATGTCAGCAGTAGTTATTGTATCATGTCATATTATGACAGGAATAATAGATGAAATATTCTCATTTTATTTTCCATTACAATCACAAAGAGCAGCTGTTATCTGGTACCATTTGAGACATCTTCCCTTTGTGCCTAGATCAAAGCATCTCCCGTTGGTGCCGTACGAAGCTGTCAGGTCCTTTCCTTACAACACCAACAGGAGATGCTTTCATCTAGGCACAAAGCAAAGGTTGTTTAATCAGTATCAAGCACAGGCTGCTCTTAATTAAAGAAATAATAATAATTGTTTAAGCTCTTATGTCATGCTGGGATGTGTCAGTAGTAGTAAGGCCCACAACACAGGTGCGACGTGAAGGACTGCAATAGCAAAACATCCCTCTTTTGAAATACCCAAACAAATTTTCCTCAAAAATTCTAAAAAGAAGGGTTGGGATTTTTTTTTTCCCCAAAATTCCAGCTTGAAGAAAATCAAAAATATTTGAGTTTCTTCTAATTCAGCTTGGATTCCTTTGTTTTCCCATGTGAAATTTCATACGAATCCTCACATTAGATGAGCTTTATACCACTGTCTCTTACTCATTTTCCAGAATGTCATCTTTAAATGACTCCTGGTAAAGCCTAAGTTTGTTTAGGAATCTGTTATCGCAGAATTTCCTGAATCCCTTCTGAATCAGTATCTCTCTGTGAGGAAAAAAATAAAAAACCTGCTTAGAGAAACCAGAACATTTGGAAGGCGGATTTTGGTGTCACCATGGAGGTCTGAAGATAAACAACCTCAGATTTTTCCTTTAATTTAAATGTTTCTGGATTAAAATATCAAATTGTTTTATTATAAAGTGTTGTGTAAAGTAACGTTTCAAAAAGGCCAAAAGAAATTCCTGAATTCTTGATTTCACGAAAGTTCAGGGATGGAGTAACAGCCCCTTGATTTCTGTCTCATCCCTTCCTGCAAGGATGGCTCCAGCCTTCCAGGAGATGTAAAGCACAGCAGCTGGATATTAATGGAACTTGGCATCACAACGATTTTGGGCTTTTTTTAATTAACGCTGTACCGTATTACAACAAGGAAACATTTTCTCCTCTTTTATTACCATCCCAACCCCGAGCCAAGTATTAAATAAGACTTAATTTAATTAGTTCTTGCATTCTCGCCTCTTGCAGGATTATTCAGTAACACAAGGTCCTTACCCAGCTCCCTTTCCTGCAGTCAGATAAAAATCCTGCTGATGGCGGTGGGAATGTTTGTGCTTCTCATTCACAGGCACGGCGTGGTGTCATGAGAAGCAGAGATGTTTCCACCCTGGCTCACTTTGGCTCTGCCATGCTCTCCACGGGGCTCAGCAGCAGCTGCTCCCCGTGAACCTCTCACCCCCAGGTCTCACCCAAACCTGCAGCCGAGAGCTCAGGCTTCTCTGCAGGAAGGGCTCTGGAGGTTCTGGCTGACTTCACGTTCAATCTGAGCCAGCAGCATGCCCTGCAGCCCAAAGGCTCGACTGTACCCTGAGGGACTCCAGGTCCAGCGCTGCCACCAGGAGAGAGGATGGGCAGTGCACTGTGCTGTGTGTCCACCACTCTGTGCTGTGCTCACCTCCAGCACTGGGTGCGGGTTGGCTGCCGCAGTGTCAGAAGGACACAAGCTCCAGCTGCTTTCCCTGGGACAGTGACAAACCCATTATTCCCACTCTGCACATATGTGACTCATGGCTTCTCCTTCTCAGGAGTGGGGATGCGGGAAAGAACTTTGCTCTCTTGTCCTTCCTGGATCCAGCCTCTCATTTATGTTGGATTAAAATCACCTCACTGCCTGAGAAAAGCCAAATCTAAATCTTCTTGCCACAGAGCTCACGGCCCTGCTGCTGCTGCAGGGCAGCAGGCATCCTTCCCGTCCCTGGAGCCCGGGGAGGTGCTGGGAACACACCAGGCTCGAGAAACCGTTGCTGTTTTTGCTTTGTAGGGGCACCTTATCTTACGGAGGCAGCAGTAGATGACCTGGAGAAGGCAGCAAGCGAGAGGGAAGGAGGAAAAGGGAACGTGGGCGAAGGCGTAGGTGGTGCCACATCGCACGCTTCTGCTGGAGCCGGGAAGGGATGTGGAGCGCTCGCTTCCCAGTCCTACACACTCACTGGGACCATCTGTCCTTCCCCAGGCGGCAGCCCTGGGTCGGGCGAGAGGTCCCGAGGGGGTGGCAGGCGGTGCTGGAGAGCACAGCCTTCCTGTGCTCCCTTGAACGGCTTTCAGCAGCCTGCAGGGAGCGGCTTTCACAGCCTGTTAAGAAATAGGGCAGCAGCACAGAGAGGTGGAGGACAGTGGCTAAATCAAGTGAGGGCCCAGTGAGCAAAGCAGCTCCCAGGTGCCCAGGAGCACCTCAGCTGCTCGGCCAGCCACAGCAGGCGGCCAAGCAACCAGCTGCCCTGCGCCGTGGGAACGCCAGCTCCAGACATTGTGAAGGGCCTGCAGTGTAAGCCGTCCGTCTGCGTGCCCACGTCTCTGCCCGTGAGCTGCGGGTGCCAGGCAGACCCATACACGCCTGGTCTGCTTCCCATGCCATGCACCCAGGGCTCCTCCTTTGCCCTGAGGAAGGTTTCTCCCAGTGCATCAGTACTGAGAACAAAGCGAGGGCTGTTCCGCCGCAGGATTTAACCACCTGTTGTAATACTTGTGTTGATCTAATCTTTTTGGTTTAATTAAAAGCCTCTCGCTCGGGTTGCAGGGCTTTTTCCCTCTGCACAGGCTCGCCACCTGTTTCACAGGCTCCAGTGTCTCTGCCGCAGAGGTGAGGACAGAACTCTCCGAGTTCCCCAGACACACACAAATGGCTGGAAAGCATTCAACGCAGGGCTGAGCGCCTACAGGAAAGCCAAAGCCTGGCTGTGCTGGCAGAGCTGTGGCAGGCACTGCTGCTCTCAGGGAGCGGGCTCGTTCCCAAACTCCCCATGAAGCGCAGCAGCAGGAAGGGCCATCATCTCGCCCAGGATCCCGTGGGCGTTTCACACGGCCCCGTTTAAGCAGTCAAACACCAATTTGCAAAGCGCAAGCTCCTAATGGCACGACAATGAGTCATGGCAGGGTTTCAGAATGCGTATATGAGCTCCCGGTGTGCTCACAGTGTCACCACCAGCTTGCCGTGTGCTCACCGGGCTGTGAGGCCGTGCAGGAGCCTCGGAAATCCCTGCCTGCTCCAGCGATGAAAAAAACTCATTCACGTTTCTGCTGCAGCAGAGTTAAATGTGTTTCTTCCCATGCGGGGTTTCACCAGTGGCTTCTGTGCAGCTGTACAACCCAGCACCGCTAAGTTTCACACCGCCTGTTCTCAAGCAAATAATAAGTAGACGTGCAATTCTGGGCTACGCTGGCTTTTCCGAGGTGATTAAACGATGTTCTGAATAGCTCTGAAAACGAAGCTGTCTGAAATCCCCACAGCACTGTGGAATTAACTGCGTGCACACGCACACCATAACAACGCCGTCAGGATTCAGATTGACTAAGCAGCGACACGACGTATTTAAGAGAGCAAACATTGCTGACGGGAGCTCTCGCCGACCAAACGCGCAGGGGGAAGCCCACCCTGGGCAGGGTGCAAGCGGACAGGCCCTTCCTGGCACCATCTCCTGGACTGGGGCTGCCAGAGGACCCCCCCTAACCTGTCAGCACGGCCAAGCAGGGTGAGAGCGGAGCCACAGGGCGCTGCAAGCCGTCCCTCCCCGTCAGCTCAAGGAAACGTGTGCTTCGTGTTCTGCTCCTTCTCTGCCCACAGAGTTCTTGCTCGTGGTGGTGCGTAGGTGTATGTGAGGGATTTATCCTTTCCCCCACTGAATCACGGCAGCACAACATCTTTTCAACCCTTCTGTAGAAGCAGAAAAGAGCCCCTTGTTATTTCTCCTTGTTTGCTAGCTGAAAGAGGCACCCAGCAGCCTCCACCCCCCACCCAGCAGCTGGCTGCACCCAGCTGGGAGCCAGCACACACCACCTTACCCCTGGTGGGGGTGGAGACAGCCCTGTGCAGACCTTCCATCACCACACCCCAACCTCAGCTTTGTGCGCGCACCAATTTGGCATTTGGGAAAGAAAATGAACTCTGCAGCTGTTACCATGGGCAAAGCCATCGTGGTGAGTGGCTGCTTCCCCTTTCAGACCCTCATATAAATTGCTTCTTTAGAATAAAGGACACAAGACCTCTGGCGATGAAACGGTGAGCTTTTAGGTTGTGTGAGAAATCCTGAAGGTGGAAGCCCTCTGTGACAGCTGTCGAGGCTGGCAGCTTCCAGCCACAGGTGCCGAGTTTCACAGCTGCCCAGTGAGATGCTGAATCTGGTGGGGCTGACCCATGCAGACAGGAGCACGCTCATCCCACGTCTCTGCATCGGTTCTTGAGCTTCAGTCATCAATCTGCCCAGAGCAAGTGAAAACAAGTAATAATCTAAGTGTTCTCTGGATATATTTGTGTGCAGTTTGGCATGTCACCAGTTACGTGGCACATTCTGTCCCACTGCAACACCCTCCAGAAAACAGCACGTATCTTGCTTCTTCCGTGCCTTCTTCCAGCACTGGGCAAGAAGTTGAACGACTTGTTTGGGTCTCCCACATCTGAATTCCTCTCGTTTGGGTGGGGAGAAGGCGTGAGGATGGAACCCACCAGGCTGAGTGCTTCTCCTCTCTGCTTTCAGCTTGCACACGTCCTCTGCAACTTGGATGCTTTGTTTCCTCCTTTCTCTTTGCAATTCTACTCCCCGGTACGTTTCTCTTCCCTTTTCCTACTCCATCTCCCACACAGTTTCTGTTCTCCAATTCTATCGCTTCATTCTGTCAAGATGCGGGATGCTGTTTAGAAACTGAGCTGAACCAGGGGACCACAACTACAGGAGGCAGCCATGGGGCTGGGCAGTGCTGTTCTGCCTACTGACTTGCCAAAGACAGCCCATTACTGCCTCCTATCACCTCCTTAGAGCTTTGCTTCCCTCATGTCTTCAAGCAAACGGAATGATGCAGGTGAGTGAGGGAGCACAGCGGTGTTACGCAGGCCTGCAGCCCCTTGCTGGGTTTCATTTCCTCCTTATTTGCCTTGGCCCACCGCACCTAGCAAGGCCACCCACCCATAGTTGTAGATCCAACCACAGGAGCAGGAAAAGCCTTCCGCCAGCAAGCTGCAGTTCAAAATAACTCTCTCCTCCCCTATCCCATAACTACCTCCCTGTAGAGAACACAATGGGGAAGAAAAAAAAAAAAAAAAAAAAAAGAAAAACAACAACAACCCTGGGGAAACTAAGGAGTTCTCACGGTGAATTTTATTTTGTAGCAACAATATAAACACATGAATAAGAACAGGCACCACTTGCAGGGCTGGCATCTGATCCAGAGTACCCTGAATCTAGCAACCCGCCCACAGCAGATGCGGGTGAACCCTCCCCCTGACTCCACACAACAGCCAAGTTGCAGTCCACCAAGACCTTTGTCATGGAAAGACCAACACTTGAATATCTGCTATTACCAAACTCACGTGCAACCGTGGAATGTATTAACCCTCCCTCCCCCCCCCTCCACTCTCAGGTTTTAAAAAACAAAAAAGGTAGAGCTGCAAACCAGTAGAAAAAAAAATAAAATTGCTTCCAGCTTGCTGAGACTGAAATGGCCTCTTGGACTTTGAAACTGAAATATCGTTCTAGAGATAACCAACGGGGTTGTGACACAAAGCACTGTATTTACAACTCAAAAAATATAATTGTTATGTACTTTAATTTATAGGAAATTTAATACATTAGTGTTTACAAAATAAGTTCTGGACTCAACTGAAACAGTGTGCTGCTTAGCAAGTTCTTTTTTCCTTCCTCTCACTCCAACTGAACAGACCAGCAAGCTTAAGAGCTTCTCCTGTGATCCATGCACAACAGTTGAGACGTTGAAAACAGCATTTCCCGAATGTCTCGAGGCTTGTTGCTCTATTACCCAAGCTGCACAGTTGAAACCTCAAGCTGTCCTTTAACAGGTTTCATACATGTCTCATGAAAACTACTGGGCTACTAACCAGCGCACCGGCTAACGTTACAAACCAAGAATTATCCATACTACTAGCTCACACAACAGGAAAGAGGAAATATAACTACACATTCGATCTCTTATTCCTAACAGCAAAGCTGCGAGCTCCATCACTTGAACTAAGATACTTCAGTTAAGTGAAACAGTACCATACAGTTCAAGAAACAATTAAAAAAAACCCATTTTAATAGTATAAAAAGTTTTTTACCGGTGTTTCTACTATAAAGCTTTGTTCCACAAATCAAAAGTGATAAAATAATTAGGTATGTTTACAGTGATAAGAGACTGCAGTGTAGACATTTCAGCTCACGTTTCGCTGAGCACTGGAGTACGACGGACTGTGACTGAATTAATACACAGCTACGATGCAGAGCAAACTGCAGACGTGAAGCACGCACCTGGGTGTGGAAATGTACCCACTGTGTGGGGACTTACTCCTTTAGCCCTCCTCCGCCCCTCCAGAAAACGCTGTAGGAAAAAAACTGTATTGAGAAACTAAGGCATAGAACTATTCTGACTGCAGGAAAGCAATCCTTATCGCGGGAGGTGCGCAGAGGAATAAGGGAAGCACACAAAATGCAGCATGGTGAATTCCAACGTTTGAAGCCCATTCCTTTTCCTTAGATAAAAGGACATCCACAAAAGTGAAAATGTACAAAAAAATAAAAACTGTCAAATAAATAAAGGATACGGATGTTAATTAAACACATACATAAAGAAACATACTGGCATACTGTATGCAGTATACAGTATATTCATAGAATCACGTGGGCTGGACAGCACTTCACAAGGAGTCACATTCTGAAGGCGTAATCCCTTGTGTCTTTCTCCTCCAAAAGATCTTAGGGTTTCTGGATGTCGGGTGCAACTTCAGTAACTGTACTGAAACAGGTTGATAAACTGAAGGTCTATCAAACGGTTACATTTTCACATCAAAATGGGAACCAATGATACGGACTCTTCCATACTGTCATTGGCATTTTCTACACTCCCAAACTGTAGATAGGTATTCTACTGTAAGTGCGGTACACAAAGGCTGCTGAAACCATTCAAAGTGATGTAACAACAGTTAAGTGCCAAGAATATCTGCTATGATACAGAACCGGGGTCTAGGTCTACCAAATGCTATACCCACGTAACATTTTGAACCATGAGATATTTTATGCATCTTCCATTTTCCCTACACACACTGTTGCAAACTTGCTGTTTATTGTGTCACGGTGTTTGCATTCCTACTTCTCTGAGAATTTGTAATTCTAATGTTTAACAACCAGATCTACGCTAGGTACACTTAAAGTAGACACAGAAATTTCAAGTAAAATGAACTGTAGCCACATCTACTGGACTCTATACACGTCCCGACATCTAGATTTACTTTGATAAGTTATACAAATACATAATACATTCTTAAATAATGCAGACCCACAATATTAATTTGTGAATCTTTCCACGTTATAAAACCACTTTAACAGGAATGTTTATCCACCTGTATTACTGTTTAGTTTGCAGTGTCTTTTGCTTTTCTGTTTCCACAGAGTACTGGACCAGTTCTTACGCTTTGGCTATTGAAATCTCTTATTTGAATGAGGCAACACTGGTTATTAAGGCTGTTTTTTCTTCTCTCGTGAAGTTTCATTCCTTATTATGACACTGGTTTCCAGAACAGGATGACTATCTTGTGTCTTCAGGTTCTGTTTTTATGACCTTCCTTTCTATGTTGTTAAAAGCCGAGTGAGGAAAATCCTTTAAGATACCAAGGCCCTCTGTGTTTAAAAAAAAAAAAAGAAAAGAAAAGAAAGAAAAAAAATGTTAAAAAGTACTGCTTGGAAACATATACTCTGTTCTTACTTAAAGAAAAGAAAAAAAAATCCATGAACTGTATTGTATGTACACTAGAAGCTGAAAAAAATGAATGAATCCTTCCCCTTCCTACTGGGCTCTAACCCAGCTGGGTTATAACCTCATTTACATCACTGTGATGGCAGAGTCATCATTACATCACATATGTAATTCAATTCTCTCCAGGAGCGGAGATGCACGTTTCACTAGAAATTTGAAAGGCAAATTTCACCTGGTGATTGGGACGGAGAAATTGCAAAAAAACGCTGAGCTGAGTTTTCAGCACAACAAGATGAGATACACAAGACTCTTCTTATCTTTCAGTAACCTCTTTCCCATCAAGCTTTCCAAACTCAGATGGGATTTTATCATTGTTCCTAAAGTTGTAAGAATGTAAAGAATTCCTGGCTTTATCTTAGGAGCCAAATGTGAAACTTAAACCACCTCTGCACGAACGATTTTTGCTGTCTTGTGTGAAACTTAGGGAGTTTCTCCCATAGCCAAAGGGAAGCAACATAAACACGAGCAGAAGTCAGTGAATGGGACACTCAGTTCTAAGCACACATAGCACAATACAGAGAAGAGAAAGAGAGCTAGGCAGGATAGGAACTCTCTTTATGAAAACTATGTTTATAGCTTGATTCCTTTATACAGACTATAGCCACGTTACAATCAATGAGAGATGGCAACCTAAGTATTTAACAGCAGAACTTTGGGTCAATACCTCCCTGAGGACAGACAGTTGTTTATTTTAATATAGTGATTGCATCTTCTGAGTTGATCCCAAGTAATAGTCAATCTTTTTCTAGATGAATAAGTAACATCACTCCTGAAGCCTTGTCTAAAGCCTTGATTGAAAGGTTACATGCAAAGAGCTGTAGTCAGAACTACCTTCTTCACTCAAGAGACAGCCCTCACCAAGTGGTTAATCAAAGCTATTCTAAGCAGTAGTGGTTAACTGACATGAGACAGCACAAACCTGAGGACTGGGACTTTGCCTCACCACCAGGGTAAAGCCGAATCAATTCACTGCACAGAGGCTTTCCAATGTGCTGCTCTCCATCAAGCGAAATGTGCTGCAACTGTCTACTGGGAAGATTTGACATCCGGAGATTCAGCGGTCTTTCACCTGGAAACGGTTCACAATGAAATATGGATGCATTAAGAAGAAAGCAACATTAAAAATACAATAACAAAAAAATAGAGACCTACTAATTTTATCAGGAATCCTAAATTTCCACTGTTGGTTAGAATTCTAGCAGAACAAGTGTTCTGTGAATATGCTGGTACGTAGACTATTCCACAGGCAGTGGATATTTCTATAACCATGTGAATATCTTATTCTGCTCAAAAAGCCCACCGAGATTCCCAGAATTCCCAGTGCCACTGCACAACGGATAAATGGTATAAAGCAACTTGCAGCATCAGGAGCTGGATGCACACACTACTCTTTCTGTGTACTTGTATACAGCACTGCTCGACCTACACACACAAATGGAAATTGATGTTTTAATGCTTGCTTGCTTTCACTCCCTTAGTTTCTCCCTCGACTGCTTCTTAAAAAACAAAAAACAAAACAAAAAAAAACCCCTTGCTTTTAAAAATACAAATAAATACAAAAAATTGTCTGCTTGCATTTCTTGTCCATACTTAACATTTTCTCCCATTACACAACACCCAGACAGAAAACCAAACAGAAACCGGTCAAACAAACTAAACATTCCTAAAATTAATGCAAGCTGGCCAACAGCCAGTTGGTAAATCAAACAGATCACCACAAAACTATAAAGTTTTTGAAGAACAAGCTACTACAAACATTATAAGAATCTGCTTGCTACTAAGGAATTTACATAGTAATTTACATAGCCAGCTACTCAAGTTCCTAGACTGCACAGATAGGTATAAATAAATAAATAAATGGGGGGGGGGCAGGTGGTACCAACTGCACTATCAGCTTTACCTTCAATCTCCACAAAGGAAGAGAACAAATGAAATGCAGCATCCTGAACACGCTGCTCTATTTTCAAAACTTAGGATAAAACTGGAGACGAGTACTGCCCTCACTAACAGTGGTTCTCCCTCCCTTCTTCCCTCTCCTGCATGTTACCTGCAGGGAAAGCAATTTGCCCAGCTACACGACAGTAACAGAGCAGAATCTGACTATACATCTGACTGTGTTACTTAGACTGCAAGCACTTTAGGGCAGAGATCTTGTCTTGTCCATTCAGTGCTCAGTGTTCTGTTTGTGCCATACCAGATAAGTAACACCACTGACAAAGGTTGCATAACATCAGATGCATTTGCTGACAGCGACACCGTGCCTGGAAGCTACTATACCTTGTCCATCAATGTTATCTAATGACATGCCATTGGGGCTGTGCTCTTCCGAGTTCTGCCTGTAACACCCTGTGGAAAGACGTCTCTCTAATGCAGCCTGGTTGCAAAGAAACTCCATCTGTTTTGCCATCACCTTTTCAGACTGCAAATAAAGCACACATACATCTATTGAGTCAAAACATGGAAAAAACAATATCTGATGATAAGACTAGCAGCCTAGATGTAGATTTTTGTTGACTCATATGTACAGATGTGTGCTTTACAGTTTCTTCAAATCTATCGAGTAAACAAAGTATTTTTGCACCCATAAAAATTTCCATACTGTACATCTGAGTCACTCAGGAATGCTTAAAATCTGAGTTGCAGTAGTTCATCCATGCAAAAATACGATGCAAAATTCTGTTCTTAGAAAACACATTGAAAACACACTTTAGGGCTGCAAGTTACGTGAAGAGAATCTCAAGAGAAGTGAAAAATAATGTCTTAGCTCTGCTCAAGTACATGTATGCACAAAGTATTCCAAGAGCAATGGCAACATCTGCTAAAAACTTATGCCAAGATTTCACCAGACATCTTGGAATCTTTATTTTAAGAAACAGCACTATACAAGCTTAAAAATCTGCCATTCTGAAAGTGTAGGATGACAGTATGTTTGTGGGGGATAAAGGTGCGAAATGTCTGTCTAGAAGAAGAACAAGACCTATACACCTCTCGGGAGTGAAATTAAACAACGCAGCGCAACGTGGGAGGAAATGGCGTCTGAGTGTTTGTCATTGAATCTGACGCCAAGAAAATTCTAACTTTCAACATAATCTTGTTCTTAAGAATGTAAATAGCGTTTAGCAAAAAAAAAATAAAAAATAAAGAATAAAAAATCACAAGGCGATAAAGTTTGTTTAGAAGAGCCACTGTGAACATGAGAACACAAAGCAGATCAAATTAACCCCGTAGGATCAACAAGAGAAATTTCATTTCTCTTCCAGGTAATTTCTCCTATTGTTTCAACCAGAATAGATGCAGACTAAGAAGAAGTGATGTCAGTTTTCACAGCGCTCAGCCTCTCCTGGTAGATGACCGAAGTCCTGACTTCCTACAAAACCAGAGTGTCTCCAGCACAGCCACGACCCTGACAGGAGGGTAACAACACAACCAAAAACACTCTGCTTAGAGGTCATCAGGTGCTGCCGAAGAACGTTGACAGCTCAAGCTTGGTCTTGGGAAGTAGGTTAAAAAAGAAACAATTTTGAAATGGCTTACTTCCAACTGGGCTTTAATTTTGCTATTCTGTCAGTTCTGTCACTACTTTCAAACTGAAAAGTAATTTTTAAATGAGAGTAAAACATTTAACATTTGACTCCAGTAATCTTTGTTGTTTAATTGAAATAGAGAAAGCAGAACTGCAACAATTTTTCTGATCACCATAAATTACCAGAGAAGCTGTGGATCTATTTCAGCCTAAAACAAATCTCTATTCCACTGTTGCACAGCAGTGACCACTGGCCAAAAGCATGCAAAACCAAGTTCGTTTAATCATTATGTGACTTCAGAAATTGCTTCTCAGTGTAGCAAAATGAACACAACTTGCATGACTGGATGCTGCTTTACAATAAGAAGCACGCAGAAGCCAGAGTAACGTATCTAGTCTCAGAAAACAGAAGCGTAGATCCCAATTGGAATCTTACACGAAAACTTTGTGATTACATTTGTCATCAAGGCTGGGATAACCTACAGAAAAGACAAAGAACCGGAAACCTGTCTTCACCTACTAAATGCCTTCTGGACACGTGAAAATGCTGCACTTCTACCAAGCTGGACGTTACTGAGAAAGGCAACATATCCTTTTGGATCCAGAGGCTCTCTCTGTCCTAAATAGAGTGGACTTTCCTTGTAAAAAGAAATGTCAGAACTGAGGACTCCAACATCTCCTACTCTATTTATTCTCTAGATTCAACAATTTCCATTTATAGCTAATAACTCAAGTACACAGCACACACTGTACCAATAGTACCCTACTTGCTCCAACAGGCTATCTCATACTCTCAAGCCCTCTAAGATAGATTTTGCCCTCTTGGAGCGAACAAGGTTAAAGCTGTAACACTGTCAGAACAGTTTCAGAAGGTAATTCCAAATTAAGAGTGATGCAATCACAGATAAGCTAGGTAGCCTTTGAAAACTGAAGCTAATTCCTTTAGTCATCAGACCAAAACATCAGAATCAATGTACAAAGACATGCCCATATTATTCACAGCATAGTACAGTTGGTTTACCTGGGAGTTAAGAGCTGATGAGTCTTCACTCTTTCCTTTAGCCAAAGAAAGTGGCATTTTGTCTGGCTGATAGAGTGTTTGGACTGCATCCTGGAAGTCAGGATAACCATCCTGTTGAGCATAATAAGAAACCAAACACCAAGAGAAAGACATGATTAATTTTTTCTGCACCCCGTTTCTATGCATACTCAAAAGAACACAAACCAACCCAAACTGACAGCTCTGGCCTGGTATTTAGATGTCTGTGCTAACCATTCCTTTAAGTTTGGGTGTAAAATGCATACAGTCCCTACACGGTACCCACTACACATCTAATGTCACATACACAGACAATCATATCTCTCACGGTTTCAGGTGAACCCAGACCATCGTTGTCTCTGACAAAAAATGGTTTTTATCAGTTAGGCTTTGCCAGGTAGATTTAGGGCCAGCATTTCTGTTGCTCTTTACATACAGCAGCCTTGGAGATTAAGAAATCAAATACATACCTAAGTCAAAGACCAAGACCCAGCAGATAGCTATGTTAACCTTGAGAAACTGAGTGAGGCCTCCTAAAACTCAACACGCTTCACACAGAAAATATACTGGCATCACAAAATGAAACACTGCTGTTTCAAGAGAAGCAAAGATTTTAGGTACTATGGGAAACCAGGTTTCAAGAATTCTTTCAGCCTCAAATGGTTACGACATGCAAAACTCTCTTGCAGCTTGCATATGTGCAAATAAAGCAAATGAAGTTTGTGTGAAATCCTGCCAGACTTCATTACAACAAATAAGTCATCGGAGCAATGGTTCAAGATGAGAAACTTATCCTGCTTGGCAATAAAGCTCATGTAAAACAGAGGAATATCCATAAACATCTACAAAGTCAGAGCATAGGTGATCTGAGAAAACTCCAGAGAACTTAGACTAAAACCTGAAAATGGTGACATTTGTAACTAAGTATTCAAGCATCAGAAGTATTACAGGTAACGTAACTTGCACTTTGTCTTCTGGAGGCAAGTGTATAGAAGTAAAAACATTTTTGCCAATCGCCAAACAAATAAATTACCATCCAAGAAAGATGAACTGGGACCTTTCAGAAAAATCACGGGAAGGACTACAAGGTCTACACAACCGGGAGGCCTCACAGCAACCTGAACAGCTGTGGTCAGACCCTCAGTGCAGTGTAAGGCCAATAAATTATTCCTTACGCTTCAGGAGAAAAAAAATCATGCGTGAATCATTGCATAAGGCTTTTATCCACCCAACATACTCCCTCGGGGAAAAATAAACACGATAAGTATGTAAAATTTCATAACCAGGTAAACTGCCACAAAGCCTCATCCTCTGGAAACAAAGACTCCGCAGCGCATTTCCATGAGTGCTGACCATTTGCATATAGTCAGACCTGAATTTGTTTTGGGAAAAATCATTGTGCGTAGGAAGATGAAAAGCGAATACACAAAAACGTATCACCGAGGATCCTGTTTTGGCAACCAATCAGCGACACAGCTCTTTACAACGTGTCTGTGAGCGCACCCCAGTGCAAAAGCAAAGGCTGTTTCCTACAAGCAGGTCTCCCTGCCGGTTGCTGTGGCTGTCACCCATCACTCCCACGTTTGATGACAGTGTTAGCCTGGATCAGCACCTTGCAGACCTTCCCTAGGAGGAGGACTGTTGAGCTGCAGGTCGTGCTAGGCGATGCCCTGCTTTGCACCAAGCTCCTTTCCCTGTGCACACAAGAGGGGCCTGCTTCGTGCAGCACAGCACTTTTGTTTTGCTGTGCCACTGCTCAGTTGTTTTTCAAGAGGCTTCTTACAGCAGATGTTCCCAGTCCCACATGTGCTTTTTTGCTCCCTCTAATGACATTTTTCCTATGCAAACAGTAGGCTCTACTGCTTTTGCTGTTTTCGAGAAAAGCAGCAAAATCCCACACTTACACTGATTTTCTTTTCAACTGTCTCAGCAGCGACGGAGGTGGGCCTTTTCTCCCTCTCTCTTCCCCCCCCCCCCCTTCACAC
>VXAB01013085.1:0-66075 GCA_013399175.1 Odontophorus gujanensis | reverse complement strand
CCCCCTCCCCCCCCCCCCCATTCCATACTGGCACCAGGGGAAGACGTTTCCTCACAACCTCCACTTCTCCCTTCCTTCCTGTGTCCCCCACTGAGCACAGCGAAATGAGCTTTGGCAAGCCTTCCCCACCCCCCTTGTTCAGCTGGCACAGAACAATTCCTTCCTGCCACAAGCCCAGGGGCAGCGAGGCCATGTTCAGCTCTCTGTTCCTCTCTTCTCTCAGCTGTTGGTGGTGTACCTGAGAGGGGAACCCCATTAAACCCAACAAAGAGCGGCATGACACGGAGCAGCCCCTTGCTGTGAGCGTGATACACCTGTGACTTATTCTGCTTTCTAAGCTGCCGCCCCAACAGCTCACCGCTTTGAGTGCTGTTGGTACTGAGTCACAGAAGATGACAAAACAAGGGGTGCCCCTGTCCCACAGCACCTCTGCAAAAGGAAATGCCGGTTCCACCCCAATTAATCTACTCTGCCTTCTCTCCAGGGCAGGCTTAGGAAATGTAACTCTTTCTATTTTTTTCCCCTTGTAACAAAATTTGGTTCTAAAGCCCAATTCATTCCACATCTTTTTTCACTCCCTCTGCACCTTTAGTCTCTCATTTGCCTGGAATTTTTTTTCCCCCCTTCTCCTCTGTACACTTCACTCCCACAGCTTGCCCACCCACTCTGTGAATAAGAGGGGGAGAGCACACAGGGGAAGAGAAAGGCTTTTACAGGTAATTTGATGTAATTCATGGCATATTGTTTCTTTGTAATGCTTATGTGAGTTTCATATTCATAAAGAGGATAAATGTACATTTGTGGCTGTAACCCAGCAATGTTTAAGCTTGCATACACAGCTCTGACAGCGCAAGTGCAACCTTCAGAGTTTTTTAGGTTTGGGTTGTTTTTTTTTAATGCGTTGTTGTATTTCAGGAAATTAACTCATCTTTTCTAAGTGATCTATCACAGTATGCAAAAAAGGGCGTGAAATCTTTCCAAATTCAAGCTAGTATTTTAGACCACACTTTACAGAGACGTTAGTGACTAATGAGCAAAGGAATGGTGAATCAGAATACAGAGGGCAGCCTTAAAACAGAAGCACAGAATGACCTTCACAAAACAAAAATAAAAAAGGAAGGAAAAAGAAAGAAAAGCCAGGGCTAGCAGTAACAAGTCACCTGTGTCCTGATCCACTGCATCCAAGTATCAGCATGGCAGCCAGCTGACTGAGCCACAATCAAGTGTTACAACTTCAGAAACAGGATGAAGAGTATTCATCCAGAAAGGAAGAAACAGATTTGCAGCACTTATTGCCATTCCCATTTTACCAAAAACATTACACTCTCTTTTCCAAAATGCAACTTCTAAGAGACCACGGTATCAGACATAAGAGTGATCTACTGAGTAATACCACTGCTTCTCCCCGTCCCCCCTTTCAAGAAAACTCCTTAATTAGCAATCAGAATCATAACGCACCAGAGTAACCATTTACCTCAGGGAGTTCAGAAGACTCCCCTGGTAAAGAAAGGCATGTGCACTGACAATGGCACTCGGCATTTCATAGTTATTAATGCTATCTTCTTATATGAAAGTTAATTTCATCTAGCTTTATTTTCCATTTCCTATTTTGGAGACAGTCTTATTTCTGAAGAAGTGATCTGCACAATTAAGACACAAAATTTGCATATGCATTTTAAAATATGACTGTCAATTTCAGATACAAACAAAACCAAGTAAACATCCATAATCAGAACTGCTGAACTAAATAGTGTCTTGAGAAAGCAGAGCTGCCAGACTCATCATTCAAAAACTAAGAGAATGCAGATTCCCTGGGGTTGTCCTAGTCTTCCTCCTTTCCATGTTTTTCACTGCTTTTTATCATACTTTTTCCTTCAATGAAGATCCTACAGAAAAAAGTACCTCCCTTACGGTGTGTCACTTCAGTCATTTGCTCATCACCAATTATCACTGAATGAAGGAAAAGCTTTCTAATGCTGAAATCTAATCGTCTGTTAAATACTATTTCAAGCACAGGAGGAGCAGTTCCCCGCCAGCTCTCACCAATTAAGACTAGGCTGGACTAAAGAGAAGGGAGAATCAAGCAACCATCTTGCAACACGTCGGTCAAGGCTGGCAAGAGTGAAGGCGGATAAAATCATTTAATGAAGCTTCTACCAGCTCTTTCCTCCAGACTGAAGAGCAGGCATAGGTCAAAGCACACCTCAACACATCTAAATGGCAGTACAGAATTATTATCATAGCTCCAAGTAAATTCTCAATGTGCATGTGTGCTTGGCATTCTATAAACTCAAACCGCAACTGAACTTGGACTGGTGGAACTGAAACAGCAATAACAAAAGAAAAGAACACACCTATGTGCCTATTCAGAACTGCCTTTTCAAAGCTAAGTGCTCCCACTGGGGTTTGCTGCAAAGAAAAAGCCCTCGTACAGGTAACAAAGCACTGTGCTGCTGAACAAATGAGAGCCTCGCATTGGGTGCATCATTTACCACAGACGGTGTTGCACATTCCTGAATGCTATAAAGCTTCCCTCTGCAGTTAAGGAACATCACATATCTGCATGATGTGCAATTCTAGCTCAGTCCCAGCTTACATTCTAATGTGCATTTATATTTGCACCTCTTGGAGCAGTCAGCACAAGAAAAATCCCCACAACACTGCAAACAAATTAGAGATCCGTGTAAAAATTAATCACCAGTTTGTTTGAAAAATGAGAGGGGAAGATCTGCTACTCTTACAAGTTACACAGGTACACAAATTTACAATGATTTATGTATTTGTTTGCTTAAGTGACTTTTTAAAAGCCCTCAGATTTATTTTCCCGCAGTGGTAACTGGACAAAAAGCAGAACACTCACTTCCCAACACCTCATGCAGGTGTATTTATCAGCCAGGTATACATATGCTTTAGATCCAAACCTCACTGCAAAACCCAGTAAATTAACACCCACTAAAAAAAATTAATGCCCACTAAAAAAACCCATCCCACCCAATGCTGACATCAAAGCAAGAGGCCTTATGGGAAGACGTCTCCTATAGAGCTTGAGTTTGTTCCACCACAGGATATCACTCCGTCCATTCCTCCACCTTCTACACATACTGAGTGCAGAACACTGGAAGCATCTTTACCATAAAGCAAATCCTCCTCTATACCCCTGCTCCTACAGACTGCTGCAGCAAGCATTTACATTTTCAGAGACTCCAGCAGTGGTTCTTGCCCTCTCACACCCATCAACTGTCTGCAAAATATTTTCCTGACAAAGCTCCTTCAACAGATCCCTTCAAAATAAACATAAGTTTTATCATGCGTAGAGTGAAACATAGGAGCCACAATACTGTACCTCTATCTTGATTCTCTTTGGTGACAGTTCATCCCTTTCTCCACATTTAGATCTAGAAGAGAAGACATTTGTTATTAGTAAACAGGAGATTAACCCTGACCACCAGAGATAATAATGAGAAACAGTCAAGGGAAAAAAAAGTAAGGCCAGAAGTCATCAGATGCACAGAAAAGCATCCAACGCACTTGGACTAAAAGCCACTTGAGCACGGAGGAAAAGAATACAAGTGCCTTGTGTTGTTTTCAGAAGTGTCAGAAGACTCATGCACTCTCCTTCTGAAGAGAGAGGAAATCTGCTTGAGCACAGAGAATCACAGAAACGCCTTTTACTTCTGACTACCCAGAATGGATTTGTATTTACATATCACCAGCATGGAGGGAAGGAGAGCAAAAGAAAAGCACAAAAAGCCCCCCGAAGTGTTATGAAAACATACTTTGAAAGGATACTGCAATAAAGGTCAGAGTTAAAATGTGAAAGCAATATATAGAAAGTATCTGGAAGTCATAAATACGAGGGAAAGTTCATTTTCAATTGCAATCAGAAGCTATTAAGCCCCTGCTATTATTCCATAGCAGTTCACCTAACAGAACATTAACGACTGAAGTTAGGACTTGGCTTCAGAAGTTTGTAAGACACTCCCTACGATCTTATCTTTCCCATGCCCTGGAAACCAGCAAACTCAATCAGTATATTTAAAAACAATAACCAGGAACAACAACAGCAAAAAACAAAACAAGAAAAATACCCCACATAAGGAAGCTTTTGGCTATTTTGGCTCTGTGTGCATTAACCCTGAAATACTCATATGCCTCAAATACTTGAAACGCTACCCTCTCACATGCCTTTCCACCTGCACTATCACTGCAAAAGCTGGAAAACCAGAGAACAAACAAAAAGGTGACTCAAGACAGCTAAATCTTTGCAGTTTAAAAGCTTCAGGACTCAAATAGCATTTTCCTACCTTCCTCGGAAGAGCACTTTGCTAGCTAGAGAGCAAGAAGAAAGCATCTCTTGTGCTTCAGAAGAAATGCTGTGAAACTGATTAAGTGAAGGTCTTTCGAGTGAATTAAAGCCTTACTTGGTGGTCCTGTAAGTATACTTGTATGTAACTTCTCGAGAGATTTGCCGAGCTAGTGCGAAGAGTTCATCTCTCCTGGTCAGCAGCGCGTTATCTTTCACACACAGCTGAGCGGCTGCTTCATTAACTGTTAGCTGGAAATCAAACACAAAAACAGATCTGTGATTCTGCATACTTTCACCCGCTATCTTTGTACCCCCTTCTGAAATAATGAAGGATTTCAGCGGCAAGCAAGATTACCTGCACCTGTAAACTAATGCCTCGAGGGTTTCTTTCAATTTACTTATACCCTTAATGCACAATAAGCCTCAGAGAAAAGATACAAACGTGGTCGGTGCACTGAACACTCTTTAAAGTAAAACATGACTGAAATACTCTGGATGTGCTCTGCTTGTGCCTCAACCCAGCATTAATTAAATCTCTGTATAAAACAGGAGCTCTGAACGTTCACACTGGTTGGCTCCCAAAGCCTGGTTTACAGGGAGTACTATTTTTATAACCGCAATATGCCCCAGACTTGAAAAAAAAAAAAATCTGACAGTGTGGGTACAGATGGTTTTCCCTGGTGAATACAGCATACATTCCGTAGAAGGTGATGGTTTAAGAAACCATTAAACTTTTTTTAGCCATGCTTCTCACCCTCGTGTTTGTGAAGACTATCTTCAGACATGAATCAAATGTAACTAGTTTCAAGGATGTTTTCCCAAGCCTGCTGGGACACATTTCTAGTGTCTCTGCTGCTGGCAATAGTTTGATAAAGTGGAGGGAGAAAAAAAAAAAAGCCTTAAGGCTCAAAACGGTTTCATAATGTACTTCAGAAGCCTATAGAAAGTGGTGCTTACTGCCAGCAATTGTAACAGCCCGACAGCATCGCTGTCTGAGCAGCACACGATCAACACTACGGACAAACAACAACATTACTAATGTAATGAGAAAAATCTAAACTGGGATGCTGGAAAAAAAGATTCCTCCCGCTCCTTCCCCAGCAATCAGGGTCTGATGAGACATTTTCACTTCTTCCTCAACTACAGAACAGCCAGCAATCATCACTGGGCGTAACAGCAAGAGGACAACATAATAATACTACACGTCCTTTTTGCAGACTGCACACAAACCCTCTTTATTTTTCCAATGGAAGCTGCCCTGCATGGGCTCGGCTTCTCACAGGTGAGCACAGCCTCAGATTGGCTGTTGGGTGGTCAGCAGCTCACCTGAACCACTGCACCTCCACCCCTGAAGGATATCAGTCAGATTTTGTGTAAAGCCACACTCGTTCTCCAGGGAGGATGAAAAAAAAATACATGCATCAGCAGAGCCGAGATTCTCTCAGCAGTCAGCACCCTGTGAAACCTCACGAAGAACAGAACTGCTCTTCGTGACATTTCATAAGCATTTTTTCCTCTTCTTCAGCATAAAACCTTCTGATCTGATTAAGACGTCCCCTGTGATACCTGACGTGCCAACACGCCTTTAACAGGCCAGCTGGATACACAGCCTGTGCTTTCAGTCTCTGCAGACAAAAAACGTCCCACGGAGATCAGATGCACAAGGGCGGGAAGCTGAAGTTCAACCTGTGCAACATCTCTAAGTTACTGTGCTCCTACAGAACAACACACTAAAATAACCAACTATTACCCATTTGAGGGAAACTGTTGCTATAATGGCTACCTTTTTCAGAAAGAACACAGGAAAAATAATACAAAAATAAAAGGTTAATACAACACCTATGGCAAGAATTACCACCCAAAGCAGGCACTAATTTCTGTCAGAGTGATAGCTATTGCTTTGCACAGGATGAATAATATGGCTAATGTTTACGACACAATTCAAAGTATTTTTTATCCCTCAATAAAGGTTGCAAAGAGCTGCAACGGCTGAGCACGCTTCGGGTACTCGCAGACGAATACTGTTTGTCCTAATACACAAGACAAATGTTTGTTTGTTGATTTTTCCTGGTTTCTCCTCTGAGGTCAGATCCAGGCTACTGAATTGCTTCCTGCCTTTTCAGGAGGCACAGTCCTGCAGTGAGAAAGTACTGTATGCCTGAATAGAAAAATTCTGTACGCTGGAAGTCTTGATGACAGAGCAGTACGTGACTGTACAGGCCCTACAGAGAAGGATGGGTACATTCCCGTTGGATGGGGTTTACGGTCTTCCAGCCCTCCCCCTCCATCCTCACTCTCCCCACTTAGAATCACACAATTAAATATTAAGCCCTACTGTTTCGGTGAGTCAACAAAAGAGAAAGGAAGACATCGAGTTAGACAATTTACTGCTTGTACTTCTTACTCCTGTTCCTCACACTATTAAACAGGATTTTTTCAATTTTATAGGTACCTAGACAAGTACTGAAATACCACCCACCACACAAATTACAGATCTGACTCAAACATGCAAGAGTCACCGAGTGCAAGGGCATGCCTCACACGCAGCCTTCCTCCCCTCCAACTTTAAACACGACTCGCTCTCCCTGCCTGAAAATCCGTGCAACACCGGAGACAATGGGATGGATTAAGGAGAGCATGTTTACCAGTTCTGGAGCCTCTGTTTCAAAGATTTTGCATTAGATTTTGGGCTAGATAAGTGCCTTACAGCAGATAACGCTACCAACAGCGCATACTTTCAGAACAGCTCAGCAGCTCCGGTTCTCACTGGTCTCTAATGGCTGCTGGAGCCCCTTGGGATACCACAGTGTTCACACAGAACACTCTCAGTAACTTACCACCAAGTTTAAGGCAAGTTTGCACGCAACTCCACACTGCTTGAGGAGTCAAAAGTGCCCCGATCTTTACCTTAAGAAGCTATCCACTATTCAAGCTTTTTAAAATTCACAGAGAAGTTTATTCAGCTGTTCATTGCCAGCTGCCAGGAGAAACTCTGAACCATGAGGCAGAAGGACAGTCTTGGAATGTATTAACGTACAGAAACACCATATCAGGATGAACAGAAACTTACCTCCCTGCTTGTTTAAGGTCCTTCCTTCCGAGCAGCTAATTGCTTAAGCCATTGAAAATAAAAATCCATTGAAATAGAACGCACAAAAGGGCAAACTCTGGTTTACCAAACTGTGAACAAAAAATAGTCTCAGCGGTCACATAGTATCTGTGTCTTTTGTGCTTTAAAGTAGAAAGGAGAGAGAACCGTGCAAGACAAAACTTTGTGATATCCACCCTCTTTAAGCAAACAGTAAACCAATTACAAGCAAATTCCTCTTGTTTGCATGTGTGCAGTTCCCATCAAGTTCAGTGAGGCCTCACATGCGTAAGTGAGGCATAAGTCAACCACATACTTCTTTGATCCCATGCCCTTAGTCATAATAGCGACAGAAATATTTCCTAAAGCCAAACCATGCTCTCATTTCAGTTTTAAACGTGGTTTTACAATGATGCAGTCAAGATCTGTAGAGCTGCACTAGGACAAAGTCACAGGGCAGAGCAGTCCTCCTTTCTTCCCGTTCTTCAGCACCCTGCTTCTCCAAACGAGCAGCCACTATTCACACCACCAGCTTTGGAGAGCCACTCCTGAGCCCAGCATGCCTAACACACACACACTGATGCCCCAGTGCCCACCTTGTGTTGCACTGCTGCGTGCCAGAAAACTGTCTGAGGAGCAGTCTGCCCAGATTTCAGACTATTTTCTTCAGCTGCTATCCGAGAAAGAGATGGAAAAAGTGCACAGCTGCACATGCTGCTCTGCAGGCCTCGACTGCATCCATCCTCACACGAGGAGAACCCCTTCCTCCCAGCCCTGACTCCACAGCAACACACATGGGGCACCCACACAATTAAGCCTCTCAAATCCTGCCTCCACCTCACAAGCTGCACGTTCTGCATCAGGAGAGACTTCTGCAAGGATGGGGTGAAAGGCTGCGTTTACATTTGCTCTTGCACATTAGAACTTTATACATCATATGCACAAACACAGCTACAAAGCAAACAAGTGAAAGGTGTGCAACTGAAACATGTGGTGCAGACATGACTACTGACAAGTTCCCATGAAGTGTCTCCCTGCTCTGCTGTTCCAAGCCCTTGTAAAGTCACTGTTAGTAACTTGCACTTCCTTCTAAGTGAAAATACATAACCAGAAATGTAAAGAAATAGACCATTCTCTTCTGCCCGTGCCCTCGAAACCACAAAGAGAATCTCATTTTATGGACAGAACTATGGGTAACGCACCTACCATACTTCCTTTTGAAGTGAAAAAAGGCTAAAGCCAGTACAGCTTTTCTGGCACTCCTGTAGCACAAACACTGCCTTCCCTTTTGGGAACTCAGTCGTACATGCCAAATTTTAAATCCAACTGAAATTTTGCAATCTCTGTTAACTGTAAAAATGCTGATGCAGCATTCATATCAACAGTTGTTTTGGCACCGCTACGGCTTAATGTTTGTTCTCCTCTTGTACTGTACTTTGGCATTAGGGAACTATTCCCAACACAGACACACCTATCACATTACAACATATGCAGCATGAGCATCAAGAAAGCCAGAATTGAAGCAAAGGAGGCCTGCACGGACTGCTAAGGACAGGAAGGAACAAATACTATGCAGGTATTGATGGAAAAAACTTCAGAGTACAGCCACCCATTATTATTGGAGAGGGTCCTTTCATTTCCTTCTCACGACTCTCACTGGCTACACTTGGCTTGGCTGGCCCAAAATCACTGTGTTCCCTGCAAAACCTGATAGGTTTTATCATTAAGCTTCATCCTTGCCCAAACACCTCAAAAACACCCCACCGGGTTTAGGAACCTCACCCACAGGACCCTTTTTACTTCACATTAGCTACAGAGAAGGGTCTAGAGCTGAGGGAAGAGAGCACATTCTGTAAGCAGACACAAGCTTTCTTAGTCATTAGCCTTCTAAACAACCAGCCTAGCCTCAAAGGCACACGGGAATATGAAGTCAAGACAGGCTTTAAAAGGTGCTGAGTGCCTAGAGTCCCGAGGAACGTGCTCAGCACAACACCGGTGTGCTATTTCAGTGTTTAAAGCCTCGGTCTGGAGGACTGTAGCAGTGATTGAGCAGTCTGAGGACATAAAGCTGAAGTCATGAGCGCACACGCACACTCACACCTGGGAAAGGGTGTTTCTTTTTCACCCAAGCCTTCTATTCCTAGGCAGAGCCGGCGACGTCTCTTGCAAGACACGCAGCTCTCATTATCCAGTCAGAAGTGCCCATATAAAAGGTGTATTCTATAAATAGCACCCCATATAAAGTGCAGGAATAGGGGAGGAAGCCCGCTGTTGCTCAAGGGACTTTACCTCGTGGAGAGTGAGATGCTTGCCATCCTTTCTTTTTGAGTCAAATCTGCCATATATTGCACTGTACTTCCTTATTTCCTCCTCTTTGTGAGGGTCCTCATCGCTCATCTCAAAGATGTGACCAATCATCTTTGCCAGTTTCTTATTCGTTTTCAGTAACTCCTTGACTTCATTCAAGTCACTTTTGGGCAGGGAGGGAACCATACGTTCTACGCATTCAGCAACTGACAGAGCAGCAGCGGCATCCAGCGTCTCGCTGTTCTCCTTTGGCGAAGCGGGAGAGCCGAGGTCAGCTGGGGAAAGGCTATGTTCACTCTCTGTAGTGTGGTGTCCTTGCCAGAGCCTCGGCTCGCTGCTGCCCTGCAGTGATAAGCTCCCCACCACATCAGATTTGCTCGCACCCACGCTCTGCACGCAAGTTGTGGCAGCGCATTTTGGAATCTTCAAGTGAGGTTCTCTGGTAGCACTGTTCCGCTCGTAGCTACTGCAGGATATCCCCAGCCACGCAGGAGACCCTTCTGGCAGTTTATATATTGGAATGCTGCTGACTGGTAGGGAAGTGAGAGGCTGGTTAAAAAGACCAGGGTTTGTGACCCAGTCCCGCAGGGCCTTCTGCAGCCGTCGCACGTGAAGCGGCTTGCTAGCCATGCCTACGAGAGCCATTATCTCCAAGAACTCCTCTTCACCTGCTTCACAGAGCTGCTGGACATCATCGCCACCCTGCTGAATGAAGGCATCGAAGTAGAACAAGAGATTTGCTTTTTGTAGTATTCGATACAGCTGCAATTCCCCAAGGGTTCTGGGTAGCGCTGACGCCATCACGGATGACAGAACCTGCAGACAGCAGAAGCAGAGAGAAGATAACACCAGAATGGTGACACCCAGATGCATTCCACCCCCCACCCCGCATCCTTCCTTAAGACTGTCATCTGAAAGGATGGGATTTTTTTTCCCCTCTCGTTACAAGACCACATACAGAAATGATAAAAGTGGTGATAGATTCTCTTTTTTTGTTGACCAGTTAACGCCTTATCAAACAAGAGACTCAGCTGAAACGTTTGTGAAAAAACAAATCAGGAGATAGTTGTGAAGCACCTACAAAGAAGATGATTCAAACACGAAACCAGCTTGTTTTCAGCATTCCCACTTCATGTTTGTTCCCAAGAATGTCATTCAATATTGCTCACTGCTTCTACTCCGCTTCTTTTTTTACATCTTCAGACCAAAACAATCACAAAACAAACCGAAGGGTTACTGAATACCTGATCCTCTGAAGAAAAAAGAAATCATCAGTTTTGATTCCCTCTAATTCTCAAGTGCCTTCCTCCATAACAATTTGGAGGACTGCAAGCAGAAAGCAGAAAGAGAAAGCAATGCTTCACAGAACCCCAGAGAATTAACGAAGCTGGATCAGAGAGGGGCTGCTTCAGAACCAAGCATTTCTGCAATTTTTACCACTACACACAAACAGGATTCTAATGCCTCTGCTGATCTTAATTCCACTAGCAACATCCACAGGCGAAACAAAAATTCCGATGGATTCCAACACATAGAGTTGAAAAACATCACTGTGAATTCCCCTGCCCATTCCATCTGCTAACAGGAGTGGGTCATCGATACCTACGAGATGAAATACCGCTCAGCTGTACAGCAACTGCACTCCAAAGGCTCCCAAGAGACAAACAGCAGCAGTCGCCTGCCCTCACTGCTGCAGAAAAGCCATTTGTACAGGTTTCAACTTCAGAGAACGGTGTTCCCGTAAAACCCACGTTATCCACAATAATCCTGCAAATAAGAAACCCTTCAGAGAGCTCTGAGATCTCACGCTTACACGGTGGCTTTCACAACTACAAGCAGATAATTTCCAGTATTAGTGTATTAAGCTAAACCACCAATCAGTAAGACCTAAAGCATGCAATTTGCAGTTGGTTCTGAAAGTAGAAGAACTAAAACACAGAGCTGGCCGCTGGCGTTACTCTGCCTCTACCACTGCACAGTGCTTCAAAAGAAAACACAGTAATACCCAAAAAACAGCACTTAAGAGAACATGCTGGGGGGAAAGCGGTTTAATGACAAGCACAAGAATATACATCCACAGCGCAGGACTGATGGAAGAATAAACCTATCTTTACGTATCTACTAGCAAAAATTAGCAGGCTAACAAACATCTCAAATGCATGTACGGCAGCGATGGGATACATACAAACTATCTCTCCTGGAAAGAAAAAAAAAGGCCTGAAAGATGAAACCGCTGCACATCTCATCCTTTAAAGCTCTGTGAAGCAGAACTGACTGCAATAGCTGTTTGCATCCCAGCAGCCACTCCAAGGGCCCGGCGCTGGGACCAGCACCTACCAGGCTGTGCACCTGGAAACTCAGGGTAAAATGGGAAACTGAGAAGAGCTGCTTATTTTTAGAAACAGAGCTGAACTGTAGGAAATTGTTAACCATAGAACAGCAGTTAAGCACTGTCTACGCTCAAAGATGTGAACAGCAACAAGGAAAGTGAGGCACATCGCTTCAGGAAATCCTTTAAGCAGTGTATAGTTGTGTATTTTAAAAAGCATCGTGACTTCTCAGAGATTCTTAGAAAAACCCGCTCATTCCATACAGACTTTGAGGAGACAAACAAAACTAATGGCCTACAGATCAGCAGTACTTCAGTGAACTGCTCCTACCCTCCTGCCTCAAATGATGTTGCCTTCCTCTTATCAATACCACAAATCAACTTGTTTATATAACTGCTACAAGAATACCCATTTTCTCTGAGACACATCCATCTCTGCACCGAATCTACATAAATCTACATAAAAGGGCTTTGTGCACAGAACCAAATTGAATTCCGAGACGAAGGTGGCAGTGAAATTACACGCAGCCCAAGTGCTCCAGGCAAGGCATGGAGCTAATTTTTCCAGCCCACGGGCTGGAAGAAGCAGCCATGGCCCATGAGCAGTCTTTACCTAGAGGCTCTAATCAACAAATCTCCTCATGACAGATAAAACTGGATTAATATGTACTATGGAGGCGTCAGCAGCGAGTCCACAGTTCAGACAGCGCCGAGGTTTGCATTTAAATCAAGACTGAAATCCCCTCCGTTTCATACTTTGAAGACCAATTCTGCTTTCCAAATTTAGTACAGTAACTCCTCAGAGGGCCACGTAAATTTTCCATTTAAGATCGCTCCTAATTTCCGCAGAGCAGACATTTTCAAACACTCCCCCTCTTGACCTCCCTTCTCCTCTCATCGTGCCAAGCTCCTTCAGTTAGGCCGTGCTCACCCCAGCAACATCCCGAGCACTTGGGAGCTTTCCCAACAAGACAGCCTCGCTCCCTGCAGCTCTGTGCAGCCAGGGAGGCAGTGAGCTGGTCGACCTGGAAATGAGAGACCAACAGAAGGACAAGCAACAAGGGTTTGCTGAGACAGCCATGTGGCACTCATTCAGAACCAGGAGCCCCTTAACCCGGGGGCACAGTGCTGTTGTTGCTGCTCGCCTACTGGGCCTGCTCATCGGGGTATCAGTGCTACCCATCTTCCAAGTGATTTAAACAGCTTCTCCAAGACCCAAGGGAGTGCTTTTCACCCTTGTTGATGTTTCCAAGAGCAGCAGGGACAGCACTTCTGGGGCAAAAGGGTAGGCACGAGGAAGGGTGATGCAAGTGGCAGACAGAGAGAAGCTGACATCCCGTGCTCCTCAGCAGGGATTGCGCCTCAGGGAGCCCTGGGGCACCAGGGGCATTCCTATTCCTCCTCTTCCACGCTGTGTACGCCGGCTCGTCGTCCACCCCAAACAGGCTGCTCCGGCAGCAGCAAGCCGGGAGGCCGTTCTGATGCCAACCTGCATCAGCACAGGGCCGCAGCACGAGGCATGCCACGGACGTGGCAGGGCCAGCTGGGCTGCTGCTCTGCCTCCTATCCGCACATCTTCCACGCGCAAAACAACGAAGCCAGGAAACTCCCCTCAACAGAAAAAGCCGTCTGAAACACACGTCGGGAGCCGGGAAACCGCCGCACTGCCCTCGCCTTCCCCCACCCCCCTCCATCAGCGCCGGCCGTGGGAGCGGAGGCAGGCACAGCGAACAGCGCGACATCGCACGGCCGCACCGCGTGTCCCCACCCGCGGCCGTGGGGCACAGCCGCCCCGAACCAAGGACAGGAGTGGGAAACACCGCCCTGCCGCGTTTTAGGCAGAAGTCCTTATTTCACACCGCGTCCCCGTCGCTTTGGGCGTTCGCGAGGTCCCCGAAGACGCGCCGGGATCGGAGCGGAGCTCCGCGCTTTGCATAGGCATCGCCTTTTGCAGCGTTTCCAGGGCACTTTTCGCAGGAGGGGAAAATTACACGGGNCGGGAACGGGGCCGCCGAGCGGGGCGCGGGGAGAGCGGCTCCGCCCGCCGGACCACGCGCGACGTCAGCTCAGAGCCGGGCGTAAAAGTTTCCCGAAGAGGGAGCCGGGGAGCAGAGCGGACCTGGCCCGGGCACGATGCGGTTCCCATGAGAAAGCCGAGCCGCGCGCTGCCCGCTGAGACCGCAAAAATGCGTGCGGCGCTGCCTCCTCCCTCCTTCCCTTCCTTCTTTCCCTCCTTCCATCCCGCTCAGTAGGGTTTTGCGTACGCCTCGAGGCACTACAACCACGGCAATTAAAGCNCGGAGCGGAGCTCCGCGCTTTGCATAGGCATCGCCTTTTGCAGCGTTTCCAGGGCACTTTTCGCAGGAGGGGAAAATTACACGGGAGCTGCAGCAGCAGCAGCAGCAGCGGAGACTTTGCAAACTAAACAAGTCTCGTCTGGCTCCGAGATGTGCCAAAACACAGCCGCGCGAGCGAGGCTGGCGAGCCACCGCNAGAGCGGACCTGGCCCGGGCACGATGCGGTTCCCATGAGAAAGCCGAGCCGCGCGCTGCCCGCTGAGACCGCAAAAATGCGTGCGGCGCTGCCTCCTCCCTCCTTCCCTTCCTTCTTTCCCTCCTTCCCTTCCTTCTTTCCCTCCTTCCATCCCGCTCAGTAGGGTTTTGCGTACGCCTCGAGGCACTACAACCACGGCAATTAAAGCTGTAACGTGTTGCAGTATCGCGCTCCTGCGGAGCTTCCATCCTAAACGCCGTGGGCTGCCGAGGAGAAGGACGGAGGCTTTCCCAGCGAGCAGCCGGGAAAGTGTTTTTGAGGTGCTTTGTGGCACCGTCTCAGGGGAAACGGAGCGGTGCTCCTGTCCCGATATGGGATGTCTGCCCGGTGCAGGTGGGAAGGATGGGGTGGTAGCGCTCCTGGTAACTTTACAGCTACATCTATGCAGCACGCTTTGGTTTTGGAGCGGTTGCACCACAAGACTTAGTAACGTGAAGTACGGAAATGAGGTGGATCCAGTAATGGAGGCAGCAGGACCTCTAGCTCAGGAGGCAACCCCTGCTTCAGACCTTTTCCGTAATGACTGCGAGCTATGCGATTCTAAGCTCGTACCTAACCTGAGGCTGCCTCGTGTGGCCTTGGTGGCACGGTCCTTACAGGATGATGGGCGGTTTGCAATGCATGACAAGGTGCAAACAGCACACGTGCCCTCACCCCCAGCTGAAGCCAGCCAGCACTCTGCGTGTGCTCCCTCTGCCGCTGTGCTAGCTGAGCGCTGGGCATCATCTACATGCAGAGGGGAGCCCTGCTTAACGTTCTGGTTAGCTCCACAACGTGATTTGTTTCCTTGTGACCTCCAAAGAGCGAGGAACGGTTTCACTCGTGGGTAAGCAGGCAGGCGTGTCCTGCAGCTCCTGCAAGGCTCCCGTGGCCAGGGCTGCCCCAGCTTTCTGCTTCACAGGGCTCTACATGAAAGATCAGATGCTCTGCCACGTTTGCAAAACTCAACAGTATGTGTGGGGGGAAGTAAAGCGCAGGGTTAGAGAGGAGGGGAGCGATCAATCTGCCGTCACCCTCGTGGAGCTGAGAGCATCTGGGCAGAATGGATCCTTCCTTCCCCGCTCAGTGCACAGACCTCACCCGCACAGCCTGGCTCTGCGCTGTGCTGCCTGATCACATGAAGAAAGATGAATCTCACACATGGCACAGGGACGCTCTCGCAACATACAGAAGAAACACAGCGGATGAGTTCTCCGTTTCCTCCGACTCCCAGATTGAGGAGGAATCTGAGCAAAACACGAGTTGTACAGAATCAAGGCAAAAAATTGAATCGGCACGCAATTCCACAGGAGACAAGGCGGCAAGGCAGATCCAGAGGCAATTCCAAGGCTGCCAACACAGCAGCTGGTGCAGCTCCCCGAGGAGCTCCATGCAGAACAGCTCCGTGGTTGGTCCCTCCAGCTCCGACTGCCACCAGAAGAGCTGCGGGCGGTGGAGGAGGCAGAGCACAGCACAGGGCTGGCACTGCCGCCCACCCTCACCGCAGTCTGTTCCCTTCTGGCAGGTCAGCGGTGCGGGCTGGGCCGTAACACACGCACAGCGTGAGGGAAAGTGCGTGTTGAAACACATTTCTCAAGGATGCCACGAATGCCTGGGAGGAAAACCCTCAAATTGTTTACTCTTAATGGAGAAGACAAAAATGCATTGCATAAGCGCTCCTTTTCTGACATGCTGTTGAGCAGGGTGTTGTGGCTGGAGCGTGAGGCCGGGGACAGAGGTGGCTGCACATGGTTTCTGGCTCTGCTCTTGCACGCTTGGAGCATGTAAACCAGAAAGTGGCTTCAAAGTAAAAGGAATTGTAATATACGACAGCTGAGATCACGGGCAGTGGAGGCAGAAGAAAGCTGGGGTGGGAGCTAAGAAATGGAAGGGTGTGTGGGAGTCAGTAGGGGCAGGATGGAGCAGAGCAGAACTTCAGGAGTTTTCAGCTTGACAGGAGTGTGAACCAGGAAGACAGGGTCAGGGCTGACTAGAGGAGGAAGTTACCTCATCAACACTGTGAGTGATATCTTCCTATTGATTGTCAAATGAACAGACTCTATGGCCTGGAGCAGCTGTATAAAAATCATCATCCTCTGACCTCCCATGCCCTGGAGATGAAAGAATTTCATCTTGTCATTTGAACTAGATTAACCCAATGTAAATAAAAAGCACACCAGTTATAATTTGTTGGAGGGTACAGATTCATCACAGACTGAGACCTGTGCAAGCGTGTAGTGTGTAAAACAAGACTTCGCAAACACTTCTCATTTAGTCATCATCAGAACAGGAACAAACGTGGAAATGACTCCATTGCCTTGTGCCCAGTGTGGTATTTCAGCCGTGCCTGTTACAGTCAGACACCGAGATCTGCACATCCCTTGGGAAGCACAGAGCTTGCTGCTGGCCCCTCTGAGGCACAGAGCCAAGCAGTCGGAGCTCCTGCAGGCGAAGAGGTGAAGCTCCCTCCCAGCAGGGTGCTGATCCCAAGGCACGTGTGACCTGCCTGACACCACGCCTTGGGCTCTGGCTGGCACAAGCAGGAAGGCATGGAAGCCATTTCCAATAACTTCGTGTATATTTATACCTAGTCCTTGTACATCTTCATACTGTCAGTTTTTCCTTGGGACAGAAAGGGAAACTGACTCCTCAACATCAGTAGTTCCATTCCTGTTTTATAGGCCAGCATTCCATTTCTTAGGGATTCTAGCAACAGGGTTGTAAAGCTCCCCTCACAGCTGCCCCTACCAGGGCATCCGATCAGCTCAGCACATTTGCTCTGACAAGACCATTGGCAGCAGATGAGAGAAACCAGTCGTGCCAGAAGAAATGTTGGTATCTAAGGGCAGGTACGAATCACCCGAACATGTCCTGATCTGCAGGGTTCCCACTGTCCTCAGCAGGAAAGCCAAGCTACAAGTTGGCTGTCCTGCCATCTCATGTGCCACGCTCACCATCTCTTGCATGAACAAGAAGGTCCCCGTGCTCCTTTGTCGCCTGAACTCAATGGCAGAGCTGGGTGATGTAGCTGTAAGTTGGGAGACAAGATTAAATATGGAACCCTAAGGGAGCCGAGCACATTCGCGAGTTCAGCCTGCGTCTGACGAATACCTTCATCTGAAAAGCACAGGGAGGAGGAGGAGGAACTTCTGAGATGTCAAAATACACCGTTTCAACATTTTCAAAATAGCAGAGCCAAACTTTTTTTTTTTTTTCCTTCTTTGAAACAGCCTGTTTCTGACAAAAAAAGTACCCCCAAACTTCAACACAGGAACAGAAAACAAATTGGAGAAAAATACTTCTAGAGCTCAATACTCCAAGAATTAAATGAAATCACCATTTTGGCTCAGATTAATTGCTACAGTCAAATAAGAATAACCTCGTCTCATTTTGTATCATACATACCAACACAAGTACAGTGCTAATAACGACTTTGGAGCTCTCAGACCTCTGTTTTACTTCTGTATCTTTCAGTCTTAAAGCCCCAATCTTTGCCCAATTCTAAGAAAGGTAAAGAAAAAGTTAGAAAATGCTGTAAATATAAAACTATGGGCATATTTAATTGTAAGTTTGGTAGATAAAGTCTTGATTCACACCTCTCTTAAGGGACGAGAAAGCACCGAAGACCTTACAAAGTTCCCCACATTGTTACCGAAATTCTAACTGCTGCAAATTGTTGTCCCTCCCACGCCAGTCCTGAGCCACATCCGAACCAAACCTGATCGTGATATGGGCGGATGAGCAAAGGAGAAGGTTGATGGAGAAGCCTGCAACATCTAGAAGTACAGGAGTGCAACAATGGAGCAGAAGACTACACCCAAGACAACTGGGAGTTGCTCAGGAGCTTCCTTTGTGGCCAAACCAGATGATGACTTAATTTTTCAGTCTGTAAAAATAGCAAAGCCAGTGGCAGGAAGGGATGGCAGGAGAAAGCAAATGCGGAGTGAGTGACAGTGAGCGTGGCACGGCACCTCCGGAGTGGGAGTTTGGCTTCGCAGGCAGTCACTCAGATCTCAGCGGTAGCCTGGGGCGGTTTTTAGTTTGTAACTTTAATCTTTTAAGATTTCCCTCTCCCCATGTGCGTGGGTGAGCAGCACACGTTGGTGGGTTGATGCTGCAACACCTCTCCCTCATTCGCTGCTCTCCATCTGTACATTCAGCAGACCCACATTTAAGACGCTATGGGTTAAGAGGGAAGAAATACCCCACAACCAAGACCGTGAGCCAGCAAGGGGCTGAATGGTCACCCCTATGAATTGGTTGATAAGGAGACTCAGCACCCCAAGTTTCCCAAAGACAAAGCGAGTCAGGGCCAGCAGCAGAGGTCTTTGTTATGAATAGGTAGAGAACTGAGCACTAGACAATAATGGGGAAAAAAAAACAAAGAAACAAAACAAAACAACAAAAACCTTTTAACCTGACAACAAAAGCACATACCTACACCCAGCTGTGTCTGCTGGTACCTGAGAGCAAAACTGTGGCAGTCTGCTCAGGGTGGCTACAGATAGCCAGCAGTGCTCTCCTAACACACAGCACCCAAACTCCACACCGGAGACCTAAAGCAAGCTGCAGCTTTGGACAGGTCTCTCACCACAAAGATGTAGAGCCAGAGGGCAAAAATCTTGACCTCACAGAGATCAAGGGCTTATTCCTCACTTGAAGTGTTTGACATTTCACTGTGGTCGAGCAAATACCTGAATCTTTGCTGAAGTCCTGGCTCTCAAATGCCTCCTACATGTGCATCTCCTGAGCTCCCAGTGCCTTTGTGAGAACTTGAGTGCCCAAATGTTAGGTGCATAATTACTCCATGCCTTGGTCCATCCATCTGTCCAACCCAGCCAGTGGTTTTCCATGTCACAGCATTTTGGGAACCCTGAAGCCTACGGGTGGAAAAAAAACATACAGAAGACAGGAATTATGATTACACTTGAGGCCCTTTTTCCAAGTAAGGAGAAGGCTTCTATGCTTCCCAGCTTCTCTCTTGGCAGTGATTTATGTGTAGGCAGTGGTCATTATCAGGAAGTGCCTCCTCCATTTTACAGCTGGTGATACCACCTGTGCCTCTCTAATTCCAGCCGAAACAACCACCTCCTCAAACCCACATGTAAGGAAGGGCAGAGGATCCAGCAATGAAAATGCCAAGGGAATAGCAAGACTCTGGTTGAAGTGCTGACTTTATCCCCAGACACATGCTGCTTTTTATCAGAGTATTTTCTTGCTTCCTATAAATGGAATTACCCTTGCTACTGAGAGAAGTAGACCTGGCTAAAGAGTGTACTAACTGCAACAACAGTAGGCAACAGGACAGGCATGGGTCCCAAGAAAAGGTTAAAATGTTCAAATTAGCAGGGCCACTGTGTGTGTGTGCCTGTGTGGCATCTGGAATGGAAGAAAGCAGAGTCATTACTCATCTCTTAAATTCTGTCAAGGACTTTTTTTTTTTTTTTCTGGAAAGAAAACAGCGAGTTAGTAATCGATGGTGAGGAAGAGAACACTACTTTGCAGCTGAGATCCTGTATGGGAGTGTGTGTATATACACACACTTTGTTGGTATTCCTTTATCCCCTGAGCCAGTTTGTCCATCTTGAAAATAGCTTGTTCATCCAATTAGCACACACAAGGGTGCTTGGTTGGGCTTTGGGGGCAATGTCTAGCACTATTTCACATTGCAAATGGTTCTCTGCACATGCAAAAAAAAAAAAGAAAAAAAAAAAATGGAGGGTTAAGTAGTGGTGACAAGTGCCATAAATACTTACAAACTACTTCCAACCAGCATGAAAACTTGAAGAGGACCCTGGGAAACAGTCCAGCTTTCAGTGTGTGGCTTTCTGTCCCTATCATGGCACTTCTAGTGATGGTTTTGCTTCCAGGTGAGCTGGAATGAGGTAGATTTTGTGTAGATTGCAGCATACCACACCCAGGCTTCACAAGGTTCTTATGTCTTAGACATTACCAACTGAGATCACTTTCCATCCCCAGGAGCAAGAACTAGTGTGTTTTCTGGTTGCTGGGAAGCTTCACTCAGTGTCACCACATGGCTGCAGCAGTCTTCCCACAGTGGCTGAAGCCATCTCCCTGTTTGTGGTGGCTCCCAGTTCTGGATCAGTGTTTGCTGCTTCAGTCTATTTCAGACCTTGATCAGAACTCTTAAGAGCTGGCATTCATTCTAGACAGCTGAGCTTTTCCACATGCACATCCTTTATGGGACACATAATGTGGTCTTGTTCTGGTCCCACTGACAAAGCTCCCATTGGCTTCCCTGGAGCAAGGAGAGCCGAGAGGCACTGATTTTCTGATTTATTAATTGCCTGCGTTTCCAGTTAGTCTGGAGCTGTGGGTGCCAAAACCTCAAGGGAGTCACTTACCTTCATTGCAAGTATCAATTCAGCCTTTCTGATGCCAGTGGAAAATTAATATCCTTTTGAGACAGCTTAAGGGCACTCTATGAGCTAAATAAAGAAAAAAACAACAGGATTAGAATAAAAACTAACAGTTTGTGATATCAGATGAAACATTCCCTTTCATCAGCTGTTTTTTTCAGAAGCAGTTTGTTACTTCATTTCACCCACTTCCCAAAGCCTCCAAAAGTTATTTTTGAATGACCTGCTTGCCTCATATTCTCTGAAGAGGCCCAGCTGTTTACTCATCTTTCAGAAAGCCCCTTGCTAGTGCAGGTATCTATGGTTATTCACATACGAACCTGAAGTGGGCAGCTTCTCATCTTCCATTTAGATTTGTTTTTAACGGGCAACGAAGAAAGGAACAATTCAGCCACACCGTTTGGTGAAGCTTTTGTTCTGCAGCTCTCTAGAGCCCAGCACCATGGTGACAGGCAGGCACAGGAGCAACCTGCCACACGATAGCCAGGCACGTTGTCTGACAATACAGAAAGAGTGCTCTTCCCGTGGAAAAGACTCCGCCCAGAGAGATGAAGCAAACATCTTGATGTCTGAAGCCCTCCTGCTGTGATGCCTACAAGTCACTCTTTCTGTAGGAAAGTGGGATTTTATTTTTTCCTGATAAACCATGTAAACGTATCTGCTCTTCAAGCTGGACTCTGCAGCCTGCCATACTCCCATCTCCTAATGGGGCGTTGTCCTGGTGGCAGCATCCAGGACCATGGGGTTCTAACCTGTGCATGGGATATCCTGGTGCTATTGGCATACAGATGAATGACTTCTCCTCCAGGCCACAAAGACCACTCATGCTTATGGCAAAGCAAAATGCTGAGACAACTGGAAGCACACATCGCAGCATCATCAGTCTCCATCAGACTTAGGGTAAAGGGTTCCACCATCTTCTTGAGGTAAGGCGGCAAAATGTGTCTTCTGCTGCTGGAGGGCCCACCCCGAGTGCCTCAGTGATTGCGAGTGACAGCTGACAGAACTGCAATAAAGGTGGGAATTAATGTCTGTCTGATGATGGTCATGTTAGAGTAATACACAGATAGCCACTGGGTTCACTTTCTCTGCAGGCCTTTTTGTTTTCAGAATATTCAGCTGTCAGCTTTTTAAAGACAGAACAATATATGACCTTCTTAAGGTGCTGGTCCATCTCAAGGTGATGATTATTAGCGGGGCTGAGAGCTGCTTCTGTTACCAAATGCTTCCTGTAATGACACCCTCTTTTGAGATGCTTTGACCTCACTAAACTTGAATGATTTGGATTAAAATTTTCCATGCTAGGTATTTACCTTAAGTTGATATTTTTAAAATCAACCTATCTTTGTATCTGGTCAGAAGTCTTACATCAGCATCCTTCCTTTGCAAGATATAGTGATCCTTCGGTAGACCCCCTACCTGCAGGAACAGGTTAGGCAGGTCTGCTCTCACTCCACAAGAAAGATACAGAGATGTTATGTGATGAGATGTTTTTGGCAGCAGATGAGATTTTCGTGGGAATGAGCAATTTTTGCTCACTCCACAAGCCTTGTCTACAGCCAGACCTATTTATAGCACTGGCAAGACCTAGCTCATTAGGTTAACACATGTGAAATGCATCTCACAATAAACTGGTATCTCAGCTCACTACAACAGAAGCTCAACGCATGGCATTTTGAAAGCAGGACACATATGGGGATGTTGTCAAGGCTGTTCCACAGCCTTCCATGTGTACTGTGAAAGGGAAGGTCTGATGCTGTGGTGGGTGAAAACGAAGAAGCAGAATGCCCAAAGGTTGCTGTCAGTTTGTTCCCATCACAGGGAGTATGGGATAGGGCTGTAGATCAGCTGCTACAAGAGGACACTGTCAGCTGTGCTTGGTGAGCACTGCTTTCTTCCCACAGAGGAGCAGGATTTCGTGTTCCTTGCTGTCCACCATGTCCAAAATGTCACTGAAATTGTGTGCAGTGTCAACTTCATGGCTGAGGGTGATTTTGGTTACGTTTCTTCCATTCTTTTTTCTCCATCAGGAGTTGCGTAGAGCATTGCTTAAAGTGACTATGGGAAAGGGAAAAAAAAAAAAAAAAAACCTTTTCCCACTACCTGGAAAAAGTAGTGTGAGAAATCATCTGGAATCTCATCTGAAGGCAATAAGGCTCTTGGAAGTTAGGTTATTCCTATGTGATCTCCTGAGTCCTGGGAGTCATGTCCTAGGACAGCCACCAGCAGAAGGACTGCTGGCACAGCAGCTGGTGTAGCAGCACTGGTAGATGCGGGTGTACAGATGCCACATTGCCTCCCCCTGCCCGCCCTGCTCTGCTGAAGTTGGTTCAGTGGGATCACAGAGGTGCAGTTTTGTCGGTAGGAGGCTTGGGATCAGATGAAAGCACAGGTTCACCATCCCCCAGCATTCCTGCCAGAGAAGTTGAGCGGGTATAGGGTGGGGAAATCAAGTGTGCTAGATAAAGGAGAAGTATTAAAATCTTAATTTGCCCGGAGCAGTAAAGAAACCAAGAAAAGGAATTGCGACTCTCCAAGGAATACAGCTGCACGCCACTCCTTTTTGGGGGTAAGCTGTGATATTTCAGTCTTACCTGTTGAATTCACGCCCAGGGAAATAAAATCTAGATGAAAATGAGGGGTTTTAAATGTTATTTTTACTAACCCATCAGTCAGCATTCTTTATCTGTGACTTAATAGCTCTTTTACTATTCACAACTTCTGTGATTTCAAACAGAGGGAGAAATGTGATAGGATTTTGCGTGACTTAAGGGTCTTATGGGATGCTTTAAAATGGCTCAGCTTTCAGGCACTTAAGTGGGTTGAAGCATAGCAAAAACTGGAGTTCTGTAAAATGGCCTGGATGCTGAGCTTCTGTAGAGTGCACAAAGTACGTTTTAAAGGTGATTTTGTCCTGAAAAGCACTTCAAGCTGCTCTAGAAAGCCTGGCAAATATCGACCTGGTTAAGCACGAGCACAAAGGTTTCTGCTGTCCAGGGTATATTCTCACATATTTGCACAAAGCTTCAAACTTTCTTTTTTACTTAAATCAAGGCCAACTGTTTTCAGTCAGCAAAGTCCATCTGCAGATCTGGCTATGCTAACCAACTATAAAGATCACCTGAACCTTGCACACATGGTCACAGTCATACTGCCCCTTGCAGTTTCTGGGGACAGATTCTCAGGTGCTGTGAATCTACACGGGGACACCAAAAACTCAGTTGCCAGAGGTCCCTTGCATTTATTTCCAGCAAGCGATTCCCATATGTGTTTTCTTGCCTACTGAGTCTTGACCTGTGTGTGTCCTTTGCTCCTGCCCCTCATCTCCGGAGCACTCACACAGGGGGGCTGCACAAGACTTACTAGTAGCAGCAACAGTAACAACCAAGAGTTACAGAACAAACTCTGGTTTCTGAGTATCGTTCAGAAGAGAAACATACCACAACCATTTGCTTTTAAAGCGCTGGGAAAGCCTGCCACTATTAAGACTGAAAGTATCAAGCAGAAGTGACCTTTCATATCTAAACTGTCATGAGGCATGAAATCGTATTGTTACCTAAGTGAAAAAACAACCCACACCAGTAAAACAATGAGTGTTAGGGACCAGTTCAGCCCTGGTGCAATGCTGAGGGGCAGACCCCCAGCTTCTAACTGGGGCTCCAGTATCCTAATGTCCTCTCCACGATAGCCACAGTGCAGTTCCCATCACAGTCACCTGCTTTACCTGCTCCCCATCACGCTATTAAGAAATCACACTCTTTGGCTTTTGAAGATTCCTTGCTGAGTACAATTGCATCCAACACGTGGGAAGTCTCTAGGCCAAGCTACACAGGATGACAAACCGAACGAAAACTAAGAAACTTTGCAAACAGAATGCAAGTCATCTTCTTTTTCCCCTAGGCTCTGCCCTCCAAAACGTTTATGGCCTACTTCCAGCACTGTGAGGCTGCAGCAGGCTGCACAACACAGGGGAAACCTGAGGATGGAGGGACTTCATGCTGGCAGGGAGCAGGAGGGAAGCTAACAGAGAGCAAGTTTCACATTTCAGAAGACAGAGTCAAGCGTTTCTCTGTGACAAGACGACAAGATTTGACAGAATTTCTTGTTTTTAGCTTAGCAAGCCCAAGATCCCCTTCTTCTGACACGGTGTATTGTGCCTCAGATGAAATCCTTTTGAAGAACAATATGCACACACAGTGTAATCTGACATTATTCCAGTGCTACAGGGAACATCTTGAACATAATTGCACCGCATGGAAGTTGACTTGCTATGAGAAAAACAGACCAAAAAGCTTTCACAACAAATCTGTAAACACATTTACGCTCCAAATAGCCATGATAAACCCAATCAAACAGCCAGGATTAGTGCTACCAGCTCTCACTAAAGGAGTTGACAGAGTTTTTGTTGCACTGAATATACCAGCTTTAAGGAAAAACTTGCAGCTCCTGACCACCACAGGTTTGTAGGCAAGCCTCACTTGGGAGGACTGGCAGCCAAACCAAGGTTCCTTGATGAATTATTTCAGCCAAGAACTGAAAATTTCTTTCCACGTGTCCCTCCCACCCCTCTGCTGCAACAGGACACCTGCACGCTGCTATTTTTCCTCCACCTGCTGAAATTCTGGAGCACTGTCTTAAGCAAATGTAATTGCTATTGTCTTTGCCCACAGGATAGGGGGTACCAAAAAATAAACATAGAAAATACTGCAGAATTAAGAGTGTGCTGGCGTCAGCATCTCTAAGCCCTGATTTCTCATAGCAATAGAGAGACAGCTAGAACATACCATGATGGATTCTAGCATTATTGCTTTTGATTCAGCTTGCTTCCTGCTTTTCCCCCTAAATGACGCACCCAGATCGTGCTGATTCCTACAGGCAGATCCCAGAGGAGCCCTGGGCTATGTTATCTCTGCAGCTAAGAAACTCCACCTCTGCGCTTTTGCTGCTACTGTCTGTGTACGTAGCCGTTAGTCCCTTCACAATATTTTGATTTCTTCTATTCCTCTGCAAATGGTTCAGGCTGCCATTTCCAGTAGTCGCAGCCATGGTCTCTCGAAGCTCTGACTCATAGCATAAGAAAAGTGATGTAACACCCAGCTTGAACGCCCAGCTGGGAAGACAAACCAACCATAGGAAACATTTAAGGAGAAACGTGTGCCTGCGCTACAATGGCCAACGACTCTGGGCTCGACAAGTTCCAGACTCTGTTAAAGCACTTTAAAAGCATCAAGTTCTCAAAAACGGTGCTGTCTTTATATGAAACAAACGTTCTTCTACAGGTGCCTCATGTCTGTGCAAGATCAGGTTAGGGCTGGAAGATGCTGTGCCCAGGTTGGGCAGGCTGCTTGGGACAGGGAGCAGTAGAGCTGTGGCACCCACAGTGGTCTCCTCCCTGCACAGGACTGTCTCTGGGGTGATCCTGGTCCAAGCAAATGAAGAAGTGGGTGAAGGATTCTGACCTACTGAGTTTCTTTTGGCATCTAAGCTGCTGCAGCCACACCTGTCTGGCTCACAAACGTCATTCAAGTGTTTGCAGACCTTTGGACACCTTGAGCAACAGTGATTAGGCTCAAGTACTTTATGAGTATTCCCAGGTGTGTCTGAGTTGTTGCTGACCTCCTTATGCTGCAGCTCGTTTGGCTGACGGAACTGGCAAGGTCCTCTGGTGTGTTTGGTACTTGTAACTTCTTTGAAGCAGAAAGTGGTGCTTGCAAGCTTAGCGGTGCTGTGGCGTGTCTGTACCAAGGAAGCTTGCTCAGAGCTAGGAACTGCCAAAGGTCCAGACCAGCTGGCAAGACACACACCTGCCTACGGACACCTTCCTCTGGAAGAACGTTTCTGGGAACTCAGCCTCAAGGTTTAGCAAGACAGAACAAATGCTGATGCTTCCAGATTGTGTTGCTTTTAAAATTAAAAGCTTAAAAAAGCTTTATTTTTTTTTCCCCCTCAGGAGTTACTCCTTTGCTTCCATCATTTTGTGCAGACCTAATGCCAACCCGGGATTGTCCAGAGTCCGTGCCCCAGAGGAACATAGCAGCCACCCAACTTGCAGCCCATCATCTCACCCACCCCACAGCCCACTGGGGCACAGCAGTGCCAACCAAGGTGCTGAGCTGTGCAGTCCCAGCTGGGCAGTGCAAACCCACATGTCTTACCGTGTGCTCGTCTGGCTCACAGCATGGACAGAGCTCTCCTATTCTTCATGCTGCTGTCCAAACGAGCTGGGTTCTCACAGCTAGCAGTTTCAGCATTAGAGGAATCCCACAGCCCTTAGCAGAAGCAGCACAGATGGCGTGGTGTAATGCTATAGAGACCTAGGACAAGTACCATCACAAGGGCACTTGGCATGTCTCACCGTTGCATTTGGCACTGGATCAAAACCCCAAAACCTGCCCGTGCTTTGAAGGGAGCACCTCCCTCCTCTCCTTGCCACTGGATTAAGTTATTCTTCCTTATCTCATCAGGACAGGTGCCAGAACTGAGAAGACTCACTCTGTGAGAAGGATGGAGCGGGGAAAGTATTACTTTATGCTTGTTTTGTTCTTCTGTGCTTTGCTAAAACTTTTCGGGCTGCTGCCAGAGACAGGAGCCCGGGCTTGTTCAACCTTTCATCTGAGCTGGCACAGCGAGTCCGATGCTCCCTTTTCTGCTGGCATGAAAGAGGAAAAAAAACCCACATTTGCACTCCTCTCAGTCACCGTTGCTAAAATCCCCAGTTGTCAGTGAGAGCTAATATCAATACCAGGAAAGGCTGAAACGACTGCAGGGAAGAATATTTGTCAAGGTCTATTTGAGGCACATCCTGCATTCCTCTAGTGTCGGTGAGAGCGGCAGTGACTAGCAGGGGCAGGATGACTGTGCATCCTGGCTCTCCTCACCAAGACGCTGATGAATGCATTGCTGTATCTCACATGGGAGAGGCCCTTCAGCACATCACCTTGTTGCAGGGAAAGGAACTGGGAGGCTCCTGTGTGTAACATACAATGCAAAGCCACTCACGTATCTCTACCCAGCCACTCAATCCTCCTGATTTCATCGTCTTCCCTTGTTTACATTTACAGAGGAAAAAGCACAGCAGTCAAAAACAAAAAAGAGAAGGGTAATTTAGTACCCTGCATGGGGATGCGTGTATATGGAGAAGCATGTTTGCTGTCATGGAACGTGACAGGTACCTCATTTCAAACCTGAAAGAGAAACTCTTCCTCCCTCAGATCCACCAACTATTGAAGCACCCTGAGCAAATGGAGGAGGACTGCATCTGGAAGCAGGATAGAGAAATGTTAAGGAGCCAGCAGTGCTGGGTGTGGAGGGAAGGAATGCTAAAGTGGCACATTTTGCTGTAATGGGAATTGCAAACCTGGGAATTTCTTGCAGGGGTGAGGAAGGACAGAGGTGCATGGGTATGCAAAGCCAGGTTGTGTAAAGAACTGCTGAACAACCCAAACCAGACAGGCTCTGAGACAGTGAGAAGCATTACATAGCTTGAAAATGCTTGATTATGGGTGTGTTTAGAACAGGCAGCCTGAGCTGGACCAGTCTGAGCACGCACAGAAAAAAGGAAGCAGCAAGATAGTAAAAAACTGAAGGGGTCAAATGGCAGAAGATGCTCACGCGCTACATTTGGGTTGTCCCCAGGAGTTTTAAGAAGGGTTGTCCTTCCTGGGCCTTCTGGAGATTAAGGTAGCTTACATTGCCTCATCGTGTGCATCGTCTGCTTGGTTAAAAGTAGTGCCAGTCGCTTCAAACATGAAGAAGTGCTGAGCTGTGACGTGGGGAGCTAAAGAAGCCATTGTCTTGACTTCTGTCCTTAATACCTTGGCTGAGGTAGGCTACCAACCTCCCAAACAGGTCTCCACAGAAGAACAGGCTATTGATAGATTGTTCTACTCATGCTCAGGGCAGTAATGTGAAGGACTGGGTTACAGGCAGGCACTGTGAAGAGGAGGTGCCTCCAAATTTCCTCTTGCCTTGTCAGAACTCCTTGGCTTGGGCAGTGGCTACGCCGACAACTGCAAAAGTGTGATTACAAGGTAATAGGAAAACATTATCAGAAACTCAACAACCTCCCTTAATCTATAAGAGCTTGACAAGCTCCTTCAACAATGCAGACATTAATCATGAAGGTAGTTGAGCGCATCAGGGATAAAATTTAATTTCAGGAGATAAAGAACTGCTGGAAAGAGAGTAATTCTTTGCACATTTATTTAATAGCGCTAGCAATTCGTTCCTCCAAGAGCACTCTGTCAGCTCCCAGAACAATTACAACAGGCTACTATATAAACCTAGCAACAAGCAACAACGATCAATACGAATATAAATCTGAAAGGATGAGACAGAGACACTCACGTACTTATCCATAAACAACACATCGTTCCCGTGGCCTCCTTACAAAACCATACCACGTCCTGTGCATTTCAACAGCAGACCCAGGAGACTGACTTTATCTGTCAGTTCTCCTTTCCTTCCAGGCTTTCAAGATCTGTTTCAAAATCAATCACAGTGATTTGGAAAGATGTTTTACAGTTCATGACAAAGGGTGAGTCCTATTTCCCTGCAGGACACACGCAGCAAGAAAACAGGCCCTGCGAGGCCACGTCTTGCCTTTCTGCCTCTGAGCAGTGAGGGCTCTTCCCCGCCGGCGAAGCCTCGGACATGGTTCTGAGCCTGCTGGGCTGGGATGCCATCAGCAGTGCTTAGTTCATCTTTCACACCTCTTTTCAGAGCAAACATCTTTCCCCACCACACAGCACATACGTGTGCTTGCTCACGTCGGTGCTACCATCTGCTTGTCCTACATCGAGCAAAAGTCCCTCGGAAGAGAATATTGCAGGGTCCTGTTGATAAGCAAAGAGCCAGCTGTAAGCATGCTTTTTTCTGTTCGTTAAAAAACACCTCATATGTGCCTGTTGTAATGATTTCTGCCCTGGAGTCCTCCTGTACCCGTGGGACCTTTCTGTGTGGAAGGAATTAATGCCTACACAGCATCACAGGGCTGGAATTGGTGAGACAGGGCATGGGTCCTCTCTAAGCTCAGTCTCAGAAGGATGCTAGGAGGATGCTGCTGCCCAGGGCAGGCTAGGAGCAGAGCACCCAGCAGGGCAGGGCCAGCCAGGTTCACCATACGCACCAAACAAAGCCGCTGTCGCTGTAAAACTGCCGATACTTTTCTTTGTAGATCATTTTTTCTCACCGAAAAACAACTTGGTACTTTGCCCGTGAAATACTTCAAACTAATGCGTTCCTGAAAAAAAAAAAAACAAAAAAACCCAAAAACAGCTGGAGACGAACAAAATAGTCTCAAATGGCTCTTCCGTCTAATCTTAACTCTAAGAGACCATTTACATCAAATAGAAAGACAACATAATGCACCCGGTAATAAATTGCGCTGTTTGCGAGGGTGCTTATGGAGCAGGCAACTACTTGCCGGGATAAACATTCAACAGCATGCGCCAAAACACGCGAAACCGTTTAAGAGGGGATGGAGCGGCTCTCAACCGCCGGCATCCGAGCATAACGAAGAGCCGTTACCGCAGCGCCCCGCCCCGCACCGCCGCTGGGCGGAACGTGCCCGCCCCGCAGGGCCGTTAGAGGCGGAGCCGCCGCATATGGGCCCGCGGTGTCCGCCCCGCGCCCGGCCGGGGCTGGGGCTGCTCGTGCTGGCGGTGGCCGCGGGTGCGGGTCTTCCCTTGCTGCCGGAGGGGCCGCGGGGTAAGCTTGCGTCCAGGAGCGGTTTTCCCCCTGCCGTGCCTCCCCGGGAGCCGTGCGGGGCTGCGGCTCGGGATGCGGGGCAGAGCGTGCTCTGTAGCGGCAGGAACCGGAATCGCGGCGTTGGAGGGTGGGATGGGAGCTCTGCACTGACATACTGCAGCGGATCGTCTGCAGGCGCAGTCTAATTCCGAAATGGCTTCATCAGCTTAGATAAGCACATGCGTGCAGTTATTTTTAATAGGTTTAATTAAATCGTTAAGAAAATGATTTAGGCTGGGTTTAGCTCTGTACAGAGCTGGGGCAGGCCTGTACCTGCCAGCAGCATTCCCCTGTCCAGACTGAGTTTGCTCCGGCCAAGTGCTTACCTGGCTGTTCAGAGATTAGGAGGGTGTTTCAGCACTTACTGCTGAGCTTGGCTCGGGCCTGCATCTGTTCAGAGAGCCAGATGATTCCCTCTGTTCTGCTCACGCTCCCACTGCTGCATTCAGCATTGTAAAGCACGGACCACAGTGGGGCAACACCCACACGTGTCAGCAGGGAGCTGGGCCCACAGGCCTCATTCCTGTGCCATCAAAACACGGGTACAGATGCCAAGCTTTCACTGATTGCATTTGTAAAAAAAACCTCACCGTGCATTAATTTCTTTTTTCCCCCTCTAGGTGTTGCAGTTCAGTCGGAGCCTAAACAGCTTGATTTGAATTCTTGTCTAAATCATGCTCAACATGCTACCCTGCAGCCTAGTCTTTTTGTTCTATTATCTGCAAATTGCTTGTGATGTGTCAAAAAAAAGGGAAGGAAGCTGCATATTTATATTTTATACACATTTAAAGTTAACTTTCCCTCGTCAGGTGGAAGCTGTAACCTTCTGGAAGAGGGGAATGTTGTCCAGAAACTGCATGAAGACTGCTTTTGCTACGTGCAAAACAGAATCATGCACTTACAGTACATTTGGTCGACTCTGCAGGTAAGAGCTCCTTTTGGGGGTCATCCACACGTGCCATACACAGCCCGTGACCCCTCCCCAGCTGTGTATGCGTCCAGCTATCAGGATCAAAGCAGCTCCTCAGAGTGCATTGAGTAGTTTGAATGGTGGGGTATTGGTAAGAGCATGATAAGAGTACAGCACTGAGCCTTCACTCCAAACATACTGAGGTTTGCTGTCCCCTTAATTAGGAGGACAGTGTCACAGGAGGTTGCCAAACAAACACAAAATGAATCCCTCAGTGATTCTGAGCTACATCTCTCTCTCCCTGTTCAATTTAGGTAAAAATCAACAGCACAAAAACATTCAGGTTTGTGCCTACTCCAGAAAAAAGCAGCTGTCGGAACTCAGAAACTGTGTTTGAGTTCGCTGCCTGCGCTGTTCAAATATTCTGGCGACCAGAGACATCTACAGAAACCTTCTTAAAGATAAAGCAATATGGAGAGGACTTTTGCTTCAGAATACAGCCCTTCAAGGAAGAACTGTACACTGTGAGCATAACACGGGAAAGTAAGTAAAGCAGCTGTCTGCTGACATTAGAGAGATGGGTACTGCCAGCCTTACTGCCCGTACCTTCCCTTCTGTAAGAGGCCTGAGACTTGTCTGCTGATATTTAATGTAAGCAGTGTTTCAGAATGAGTCAGTCTAAAGCCTTTTTCTGTTTGTTTTCTTCTTCCCCTTTTTAGTGCTAGATGGAAAGCTCTTGTTTTCGTTTGTAGCTGGAATTTTTCTGTTCCATTTTGCAAACAGTCTGAGCAGGTGAGTGCTGGCTGCTGCATTTTCGTGTTCTTCCTCAGAGCCTGTGCAGCTTTGGTCTGTTCTCTGAGCTGAAGGCACAGTTCTCTGGGAGAGTGAAATAAGGAAGTGAATGTATATTTAAATGCATATTAAATATATTCATATATATTACGTATTTTTGTACCATTTGTGTGGGGACAGACTGACATATCTAGGACTGCATAGGGCTCTTTGTATTGTGGTATCCTGTGCTGGGTGACACCAAGCCAGTCCTCAGTGAGCAAGAGTGTGGACTCAGGAAAATCCTTTCCCCTTTTTGTAGGCCACTGAGGCTAGTTGAGTGCTAAGGGATGCTGCACGTGTTCCAAATGATGCCTCCCTGCAGGCAGAATGCTTGGAGGGAGGTCATGTGGGGCCTGGCCTGCCTCCATCTTTGTGCCAACCTTTCCTCACCATTCTTTTGATGCACCCTTGCGTTGCCCATAAGAGAGGACACTTACTGGTATAACAAAACAGCTGAACCATGACTTTGGAGTGAAATGAATCACAAATTAATATCAATATGTTCACTTAAAAAAACTTTGGTTTTTTTTTCCCCCTTTTAAATATACTAGCCTACTCTTGCAGTACAGAAGCAGAGAGAACCACGGTGTATATAAGAAAACGATGTGATTAAAACTAGAAAAAAAATCAATGAAGCCAGGTAATACTAAAGTCTACTGCAGAATCAGGGAATCCTCAGAGTTGGAAGGGACCTTTAAAGGTCAGCACATCCAACTACCCCACAGTGGACAGGGACACCTACAACTCAATCAGGTTCTCAGAGCCTGGTGCAGCCTGACCCTGGCTGCCTCCAGGGACGGGGCATCCCCAACCCCTCTGGGCAGTTTGTTCCAATTAAGATTCTGGTAACAGTCTCAGTGAGATCTCACAGTAGTAATTAGGATATTTTAACATGAATTTAAAATCTAAACCAAGCCTACTACCCATATAACTGAATTATAGTTGTGTTCATACTGAAGATAACTGCTGTCTTTACAATTACTGGCATTGTTAACCACTTACTACTTACAACGTTCTCTCTTGTTTTCCTCTAGGAACACCAACTTCTTTTACCTGTCTGGAATAATACTGGGCATTCTTGCCCTGTTAGTTTTCGTCCTGCTGGCACTTAAAAGATTTATTCCAAGGGTAAATCTACATCTGTAAAACAAAATAATTATTATCATTGTAATAACAGAGGAAGTAAGGAGTCCAAGGCCAGGTTCTGACCTTGCTCTGTCTGGGGAACTCCACTGAAATGGGTACAGGAGTCAAGTAAACATAATTAGCTCAGAATCAAGTTCTAATTAGCTTGCTACCAAGTTTAACAGGAGAGTGTTGATGTGTGTTTATTGGACTGGAGCTAAGGTTACTTCTGAGTACAATGAATTAGTCTAAATAAGAATATAATTTTAGTGATAGCTGGGACGGATTTTCTTCCATTCAGCAGGGAATTAATTGCAAGGCAGACGTGAACTTTTCCTTCAACAAGTCTTGATCTCCATTCATTGTTACAGTATCACTGAGCTACCTTAATTGAAAATATGCTGCAGAAAGCTTAGATCATGACACTGGGACACAGCAAAGACAAGAGGTGCAGCTGCTCCACTCAGACCTGATGCTGTGTACTTGCAGCAGAGCACTGTGCAGTTCAAGTCTGACACAGATCAGAACCCTGCAGGTCTGCCAGAACCACATTTGTTTTTGCCTGTGGATTCCTTTGCACACTATGGTCCTGAGTCTGACTGAGGCTCCTGGATTTTTTTTTTCCCCCCCTGTCTTTGTTTTGTCAATTTCCAGCGCAGTACCTTCTGGATATTACTGACTGGCTGCTGGATGTCCTCTCTCTATCTCATCTACTGTTTCAAAGAGAATACGCAGTGGCTGTGGTCTGAACACAGGAACTACTTGTTGGGTAAGCATATTAAACTGAAATCTGCTGTGCACTTAGGGATTATTTAGTTGCTAGATGAACAGCTGCCCATTAAGATGAAAAAAAGTTATGCAACTCATTTCTGGATTACTTTTCTTCTCCCAAGCCAGAGATGCTCTAATATTCCAAAAGTTTCTAATTCACTCAGTAAGTATTTACTCACGTTATATCATTAAGTAAGGAGTTTGATCTAGTGGGCCAGGAGCAGCTGAAACAGCGGTCTTGGCATTAATTTTTCATTGATTTGCCATAATGTACTCTCCCTATGACAGCAAAAGGGCAGCTATGATAACTTATATTTTGCTGAATCTGGAAACTGGATGCACAAACTTCAAACCTATTGGCAAACCCTCTGCTCTGGCACCTAGCTCAGCATTCTTACTTGAGAGAGCTCACGTGCAGCTCTTTCAGCATTATCTAATGGCTGGGCATAGATCACCTCATGAGCCTAATGCAGGTAACTACAAGCACCAGACCAGCAGGCTGTACTACACAGCAGCTGGCAAGCTTCACCAATTAACTAGTAAAGCTTAGAAGGGTTGTTTCCTTCTGTTTCTCAGTGACATTGTTTCCTGTTTCCACAGGGTACTTTGTGGTGGTTGGAGCTACCAGCTTTGCCACTTGCTATCAGCACGGACCGCTTACCAGTGAACTGAGCATAACCTTGTTCACATGGACACTGCAGTTAACGGCCTTTGTCTTCATTTACTGTGGTGTCACCATTCCTCAAGTTGCATATGCAATAATAGCAGTCATGCTCTGCTCCAAAGGCCTGGGTTACCCCCTCGGTGCTGCCTGGCACTTAAGCAGGTGTGTATGTATGTATGTATGAATGTGCCATGTCCCTTTACCACCAGGAAACGTTACTATGCTAATAATGGAAAAAAAAAACAACAACCTTACACTTGGATGATTGGTGAACTTGTATTGCCTTTTCTTTTTTGTTTTTTAACCAAATGTAAAGCTACAGTAGAAGTCTGAATCCCCCAAAAAGACGTTTAATTACTTTCTATTTGGTAGTATGGATTTTGTTCTATGGGGAATGGAGAAATATGGCTGCGCCCTTAAGTACAAATTTAGTCTGCAACCAAAACATTTCTGTTTGGTCGACTGATCAGACTGCAGCAATACTGCCTTGGTTTCACATGGTGGGAGAAAACCTGCACTACCTTGTACTGAATCTTACAGGATGGAAGCACACATTAAAAACATGCTTCCTAAGTTAGATGGCTTTCAATATTAGTGTGCAATTCAGAGACTAAAAACCTGTTTCCACCAAAGCAGTGGTTCCCATTGATTTTAGTTCCCCAAGAATATCATCATACATATGTGTGTCTATCTTCAGTGCATGGGAACAGTCGGTTATCACCGTGGAGACATTTCCCCCCATATTCTCAGTGCTCCATTTATATTGTGGCATTTGGAGCCGGAACTGCTTCCACAATGTAGATCTTAGTTTGCTAAGTATTTCTGTTAGCAATATGGGAACAACATGTTTGCTCATCCTTGAATTTAAAGGATGTTTCGTCACAGACGTAACACTCAAATGAAGATTCTAAGAAGTCCTCACAATTCACAGCTGCTTGTTACCTCCAGTGATGGCAGACTCTTTAAGTGCAGACTGTTCCGCAGCTGTAGACTTCTGCTGAACCTTCTAAGACCTGGGAACAGGCAAAAGTTAGATGCTGCAGCATGGAATGGGTTGAAGGGTTTTTTGTTTTTTTTTTTAAATTTTAGTTGGAATTTTTCATTTGTCAAAGGCTGATTGTGTCAGGAGCTGAGAAGCACTGTTTCAACAGCAACGCAGTATCAATACTTACCTGATAGAAGCAGGTTCCATTTGCCCTGTCATCAATGTTCTGCCTAGGAGCTCACAGAACTCACAAAGCTGTTTTACCATTAAGCACTGTGGACTGTTCTCCGGGTGGATCTCCTTGTTTTTTTGCTCCTCTTTTGAAACACTAAATGATAGCACCAAGCACTGAGGCCACGATGCACAGCTCAGAGCAACACATAGATCAAAATCATGAAGAATCTCACGTTAATAATTAAGATCAGCACTGATCCCACTAAGCCAACAAGACCTTTGGCATTTGACCTGACCAAGGGCTGCAGCTTGTTCTTGCTTTGCAGGGAAATAAGGAGGAAAGCTGAGCACTGCTGGTTGGAGCAGGTGTTTTTACACAGAGCTGAAGGTTTTATGGGCATCCAGCCCTTGCTTATCTTAACTCATAACAACATTTAAATGGAAAGCAGTCGACAGAAGGGAACAGAACATGGCACACTTTCTAATTGATATCTAATTATATTATACATCGCTACGCAGCAGCTAAAAAAACATCAGATTGTAAACATTTTGGCCTCAGACTACTCAGTTTTGTAATCTGAAGCAAGATTTAAGATATCTAGTAAACAACATGAACAACTCACAACAGAGCATTGCTTATCTTTAAATTTAAATATGCATACTGAGTTTTGATTCAGCCCGTGTTTCTGCAGAGACACATTTTGCATGCTGTACCTAAAAACAGCTGAGCAAGTAGACATCTTTTCTGAGATTATAGCCCATGCATATACAGTAAGGAAGCATCATTCTGTGGAATGCTGGATGAGACCTAAAGTAAGCAGCCTTGCAAACACAAGGTGTTAATGCAAGAATGTAGTTTTTCCTCATGGGATAAACAAGATTCAAGGATGTTCATAGCAGACAGAGAAAATGGGTGGACTGTAATTATATGTGCCACTAGACTTCAGAAACACTAGCTGCCATTTCATTTCATTTTAGAAAAATGAAGAATCGCTTTCAATCAAGAAAGTTAACGTTCAGATGCCTTACTGAAGAAGAGTATCGAGAACAAGGTGAAACAGAAACTGTCAGAGCTCTGGAGGAGCTGCGCTCGCTCTGCAAGAACCCTGACTTCTCATCATGGTTGGCAGTGTCCAAACTTCAGTCCCCACACAGGTAAGAAAATGTGGCTTTTCTAAGGGAGGAAACACTTGTTTAGACAGCAGACTCACATACTGCTTCAGGCACTATTCCAGGTGAGTTTATATCTTGCACGCAGTCAGACATGGGGATAGTTTTATCTACCAGAGTAACTCTACTAAAGATCACAGCCACGTCTCTAGAGGATGCTATTTGCTTGTGGTATTAAACCCTGTTTGTTCCTCTCTGACCATAACCCACTCTGGGAGTTTGCAGAGGGTCACAGCTAATTCACAGCAGTGGCAGCTTTCTCTACAACGTACAGGCTTCCTGCAGTGGCTCTGCAAGTTCTTACACAGTGACCCAGGCCACTGTCTAACCAGTGACATGCCCCTTTCTTCAGCTTTTACACTGAGTAAAACTGGAGCAACCTGAAGATACATGCTCAAGCATTTACTGTGTTAAGTTCTTTGACCACAAGTCTGTGCGGCCAAGCAAGCCTACTACTTGAGGTATCAACCAATATCTGAGGCTGAAAACACAGAAAATACCAGGGTCTGCCTGGATGCCAGGTAGAAGAGCTACTCCAGACAGAGCTTCAGAGACAAACATAAGACAAATAGAGGTTGTGAAGGAAAGAGCCAGATTATCGTAGCCAGAAAATCTTGCAGAACATGAAATTAACCATGATCACAATATATTTTCCCTTCAAAATCAAAAGCTGAAGAGACAAGGAGCACAGTTTCACCAGCAGGTCTGATTTTATGTTGAGTATCCCTTTAAACTTCCAATAGAAGATGGTTCAGCACAAAGCAAAACCTACGAAATGGATCCAGCCCAACCCTGTTCCCCATATAGACTTACAGCGCTTCCAAGAAGAGCGAGGTGACACCGTTCATCTCACAGGAATGTGAAGTCTAAAATGTAAATTATTGATCAGTTTACCAGAACTGCAGAATGTAGCTGCAGCTCCTTTTTCTTACATTTCTCTGATGCTGTCGACACTTACCCAGGTGTCAGAACTGCCGTCTGTTCCCATGAGCTTGCCAGAAACCTCCAGCTCCATTCTGTATCTTCAGTGTAGTTGTCCACTGAAAGTACGATTTGAACTGAAACGTAGGAAGTGGTAAGCTGGTGCTTTGTTCAGCCAGCCTCCCTTTGGAGTTTACCTGGAGCAGCTGCAGAATTCCTGGTCTGCAGCTCAGAGTTCACCAAAAGCAGGAATTCTTTCATGGCTTCAGCTCAGCTTGCCTGGAGCGTGCGTGCAGCACCAGAAGAAAGGTGACAGCACGGGAATGTGGGAGTGCTATGTTCTCACCATTTTCTCCTTCATTAGCAGTGAAGGAAACTTACCTGAAATTCTTACAGCTTTTGACTCCAGTACTCTGCACCTTTTAATTAAGAGATAAAAGCCCCATCTATCCAGTGATAGAGATGCTTACTGTGGATTACCCCACAAGCACTGAAGAAAAAAGTCTTGCTTAGTCACAAGACTCTGCTGATGGCCTCCAGAACAGCAGGAGTTATTCGTGTAGGAAGGACTGAAGACAGAAAGGAAGATGAGGCAGGAGGTGTCACCATCCTTTTGTTACTATTTACTCTCTGCTTTACGTGACACTGTAGCTTATGCTACAGTGCAGGTTGCACTGTCTCTAAGTACATCCTCATAGCAGCCCTGCTTAATTGGCAGCATCCCCCGTGCATTTGCAGTATTTTATTTATTTTTAACTTCCCAACTGATCATTTCTCCCTTTCAAACTTCGGCAGGTTTGCAGATTTTGTTCTGGGATCTCCCCACATCTCACCTGCAGAAACGAAGGCGCACGATGAGGAATACGGCATTGGGAGCTCCTTCCTGGAAGAGCAGCTCTTTGAGCCAAGGACAGCATCTGAGCAAGACAGGACAACCAGCTACACCCACGAAGAGGATGATGAGAATGAAGATGAAATACATGAACAAATTTCATTCCCGTATGCTACTGAGCTGCTCTAAGGTTTGGAAACTACCCTAAAAGAAGGGCTGCTCAAGCATAGAGGATCTCACACTATCAGTACTTTAACTGGGAAGTGTTGCTTATTTCCAAAGCAGATACCGACAGCAGCCTGTCCCACCACAATGCCTTCTTTTGCCAAGGATGCTACCTCTAGACAGCAGAGCATCAGCTCATTGTCAAGTCCTCTGTGCTCAGCACTAGAGGGAGAGGAAGCCATTATTAGCACTCTACTTTCACAAAGTACCCTAAATATTAGCAAATTTAATAACGCTCTTAGTTTGCGGATAAACCACTTTTACTGCTCATGTGACTTTTCACTGACAGAGATCCACAGATTTAACAGAGCTGAGTGACATTTGTTTGCTCTTCTGGCTCAGCTTGCTGTCTGCTAGCTACATTTTGCCTCCCCCTTTTGTTCTAAGCTCCTCTTACTCTTCAAACTCCTGCCTCATTTTTCACCCATCTGCTTTTAATTGGTCTATTCCTGGACTCTGTGCTGCAGTTATGCTGTATCTTGTTCTTTACATGTCTTTGTTTCTGCACACACTCTTCTTCCCTCTTCCACAGGCCTTTCCTTCTCCATCTTTGACAACTGCAGGTGGTTAGGAGAGGACTTCCTCCTCAAATGTGTTTTTTACTGTTGCTTTCCATTTAACTGTCCCCTTACCTCAGAAAGTACTGCCCTCTGTTCCAACCCACAGAAGGCAGGAAAGGTCAAGGCTGCTTCACCTGTTCGGAGGAACTGCTGTCAGCTGAGCCACAGCGATGCTGTAGCCACATAACCAGGAATACAGATGACCCACAGATGATCCACCATCTTTACAGTACTGAGTAATTGACCCATTCAATCAAAGTAGTGCCAGGCAAAACAAGAAGGAAGGAATACGTGGCTCCTGCTTCAATCCTTTGGGGCTTAACACAGAAGGTGTGGGGGAAGGAGAGGCAAAAAACAAGGAGAGAAACCCAAGACACTAAAACATCCTTCGGGTTTTGTTTTACACAATACTAAGGGGGTATGTGATGTTCCCCCAGTTCATCCACCTGCAGGGGTCATCCTCTTTAATTCTTCAGACTATTCCTCTGTCCTCATTTTACTGTTTTCCTTTACTGTCTCCAGACTGCAGAGAGCACGAGACCATTAATTCTCTCATCAACTGCAGAATGTATCTGGATGAGGGAGAAAACTTGCTGCCTCTCTATGAGAGAGAAAGCACTGCTGTACTGCATTCCAAGAGCACCTCTGCATAAGACATGACCCAGACTGTTTGAAAGCATCACTTAGATAGTCCTTCCTCATTTAAGTTGCTTCAGTATTGTTTCATTTTAGAAAGAAGTCTTCCACTTCATGGTAAAGAGACACCTAACACTTCTTTGTGGCATATATTTATGAGCACATACATATGATCTGTAGTGCATTTAAGGGAGAGAAGCCCTGTCAAGCAGGTGCTTCAAACTACGTTTGCTTGATGTCCACAATATTAAAAAATATAGAACAAGAGAATTCTGTTCAGAAAGGCCACTGGCATTAAAAAGCACCCGTAAGAAAGGTTGCTACTCTCAAATCCAGTTCAATTGGCACCCACACTCAGAAGTCAGGCTTGCCTGGGCAGACACCATCTCTAGAAAACAGTTATTTTCTGTAAGAAATAATTTAGTCTACTTTTTAACCAGCCAGAACTTCCATCCATGTGATTTGAGGCCAAGCAGGAGAATCAGATTCATCCTAGCTTAAACCCCTAACTTTTCCAGATTTGCTTCCACTATCACAGCAGAAATTATCCTCCTGTAAGTATATGATATAGACACACTTGCTATACAATAATCAGAAACTACATTAAAATAACCTTTTACTTACATGATAACTAAATGGAAAATAGGCAGTGACTTTTTCAGACACTCTCCCTTTTGTGAATTATTAAAGGACACCACCAGGTCCACCTGCTCCAAAGCTGGGAGTAGGAAGCAAACGTTTTCTGTAGTTTCAGCATTTGGGTAAATACTATCCAAAGTGGAGCAGGAAACCACTAAGGCCCATCCAAAGCAGAAGTGCAGCAACATACCAGAAAGATGACTGCTTGTGCATAGCTGATACTGACCTTAAAAATCCTCCCAAGTCTGTTCCAACATAGGAAGCAGTTCATAAACAAAACCTACCAAAATCAAGTGCTGTCACTCCAGCCTTTTGCCAACAGTGAGTTCACTGCACAGCAGTGCTCTGATGTACAGACATTACATCGATGAACAGAAACTCTACTGCCAAGTGTTATCCAGAGTTCAACAGGATGATCTGAGAACAGAATCTCAATGTTAATCCACTGCCTTAACTACAATAGAAACCTTCTGTCCTTAATAAAGGATGAGTTATGTTTATCTCCTGTTTTACAATGTTAAAAAAAAAGTTAAATGTTGTATTTATTTTGTATTCATGGAGCACCATACTTGTCCTACTGTCTTTCAAAGTTTTTAAATAAAAGTACTTTTCCAAGATGTGGTTCTCCTCCCTTCAGCAGACACTGCAGGACAAGGAGCAGCCAAGTGAAAGGGTATGCTGTGTCTTCAGGCTTCCTCCCTAGCTACAGATTTAAGAAATCCCAACTGTGCATTAGCTGTGGCCGCTGTGTCTCCTCTGGAGAGTCTGGAGGAGTCTGCCAGTCCCATTCTCCACTCATGAAAGATCAGAACCTCAAACAAAGCAAAACTTAGTCCCTAAGATCTCTATTTGTCACAGCTTTACGAGTTGAACAGCTGACATAGTACAGATTGAACTTTCCCATGTCTATATAAAATAAATGCCAGGCAATTGTACCACTGCACAGAACTGACATATTACTGCAAATATACGTAGTCAACCAAAACAGAAATGGGAAGTGTTTCCATAGAAGCTGGCACGGCCTGCCCTTAGGAGCCTCTATCTCAAAACTGCCAGGTGACCCAGTTTCAACTCTCACTCCTCAAATCCTGCCCACTTCCTTGTCATCCTGTTTATGATGCACACCAATGCACACCCCTTACATTCTCCTCAACCCACTGAAGGAAGGTGGTGCCTACAACCTGATTTTATCACAGGAAAGATGGTATCTCCCAGGTACCATGTTTGCCCTCTTCCACGAAGCAAACCTAGCAGCAGCTAATTTCTGTGCTGGTGGCTACATTCACTGCTGGCACCGCAACACAATCACATGTAATAAAAGTTCAAACTGATGCTATTAAATACATTATGGATAATTTATATTTCTTACCACAGTTTTTACAGTTCCACAAATATCAAAACCCAGTGTACATGTCCATTTTGCAACACAGAACGACTATACAATTCCAAAAAGAGCAGGCATTTCAAAGAAACAATTCCAAAGTGTAAACACAGTGTACAAGCTCTTCACCTCACAATCCAGGTGCTATGCAGTAGAAGCTGAGGTAACACCATACAGCATGAACTCAACAAATGGTTGCTTTGTCTCAAGATGGTTTTTAACATCCTTCTGTCCTGTTGCCTGTTCAGTCCTCTAGTTCACCCCCAAGTAATACAAACATACAATAAATACATTTCTCATTTTAAAGGACACTTAGACAAGTCATGAGGATTTACGTGAGTACAGTACATGTAAGTTCAAGTGCAAAAAAAGTAATTAGTGGCTAGTCATCGATGTTTGTTTATTTTCTATGCTGTTGGTCCCAGGCACCGCCAGAACACAGGTTGTTCTAAAAGCACAGCTAAAGCACAGCTACAGGAGACCCCTCAGCTAACTGGATGTCAAAGCAGGTGAAGCTGTGTATGCCCTCTTCCTGCCCAGCTGCTGCCACTGTCCTCTCCCTTAACCCCGTGCTGCTGCTCACCTTGCCCCTGCATCACTGCACAGGGCATACGGTCCAACAGCACTCACCATCCCACGGAAGGCTGACACTGACATCTTCACGGAGGGCTGAGCAGTACCTACTCGAGTCCTGCAGAAGCTGAGTGCTCAGAATCTCCCAACAACAGGCTGTGGGTGTATGCAAACAGGCCAAAACATTACAGTGACTAAACCCCTGCCTCCTCCTCGAGCGCAAGGATCTCCCTTCAGCAGCAGCTTTCACTACACACCAGCCAGGGAGCTGGCTGTGGCTAATAGTGAATAGTATGACAGAACAATCCAAAGTCTTCCAGCTCTCAACAGTGGGCAAAGTGATTTCCAAAACGTGCTGCTATTCAGTTATGTACGCTTCGTCCTGAGAATCGCTCTACTTGATTTCTGCATCAACAACTTTGCCCCTGAAATTCTAATCATTATGATTACAGGTGATTCCTCCCCACCCGCCCCCCTTCCCCAGGCACTTAAAGCTTGCTGTCTTCTTAATAAATAAGCACAGTAACTACACTTCATTAAATAAACCATAGTATAGATGATGAAATAAATAATAATAAAAAAAGAATAGAGTGCCCACTGAAACCTTGATCAATCTCAGGTTGTGCAATCTTGATCAAAGATGGTTGTCTCAATACAACATCAAACCTAAAGTTACCCAAACACACACAGCACTCAAGTGAAGGGCTGCAAGAATTCTGAAAGCCTTCCTCCAGCTTCTCTGCTTCACTAAAACAGCACTTCAAAACTCTTTCCTTCGCATAACCTAAACCGTTACATCAAACAAGATAACATTAGCTTTGAAAAACATATTCCTTGAATATGTTTTATTGATTCCATCACTACAATATGAAGCAATGCTTGCTAAGCTACTCTGTTTCTGAGAAATCCTTACAGTCGGTTTCTATATGTATTGGATTCGATAGTTTTAATAGACCATGCAGGGAAACCTCAGTTTCACTCCTAAAAATTTAGTCTTTTCATTTTGACTCATGAAGAAACTCAAAGAAAATGAACAGATAGTTGACTAAAAGTCAGGCACTCCAGCCTCAGCAAGTGAAGAGCAAACTCCCCTTTCCCTACAGGTTGCAAAGAAATCTCATAGCACTTGACAAAGCTTCAGCAAAGCAGCCAAGAACTCTCCCTACGTTTAGATTGGGCCACATCACTTCTCTCCAGCATTCCAAACTTCTGGCTTCCCTGCTCGTGTTGCTCTGTGTAGTCACGTGAATATTCTCTATATAGTTAAAAGCTTGCACTGCATCACATTATGATCATTAAGATGAAGGAAGTCCTACTTTTGAGCTCCTACTCCAGCGTTTCCCAGGCGAGAAGCAGAATTCCATGCACTGGATTTGATAAGATGAGCACATCTCAGGGCCCCGTGGCGGCAGGCTGAGCATCGCGATCCGACGCCACGCGGTCGCCATCGACTTGGGAATCTGATGTTGCTGCTGTTGAACCATTTCTGGACTGCCCAGAATCTGTCACTGTTGGGGTGGCCAAGGGACTGCAATTCTCACTGATTTTCTAAAGAGAGGGGAAAGCATTGCATGCAGAAAGTAAATACACGCACGCCCGGCACTGTCCCCGCTGGATATCCCCCCAGATGCATTCAGGCACTTCTGGAAACTCACAAAATGCTCACTTCAAAAGCTCGCAATGCAGCAAATCAAACAAAGAAAGCAAAAGTAGTGCATTTAAATCCAGATGACACTAATAGCAAGCAGATGTTTGCTTACCTTCCATCTCTTTTCCTAACTGCGCTTCCCCAGGAAGCATGCAAAAAACAAACTTGTTGTGTTTCAAGGGAAGAAAAAAGCAATTAACTGGATTTCAGCGTTCAGACAAGGCCGTTATTATGACAAAATAATTCTGTACAATTTTTAAGCTCCTTACATAGAGCCTGCTTCAATAGCTCCTTCCCTCCCCCTCATACTGTGCAGACTTTCAGGACAGCACAGCGTCTGCAGTGCTGATGTTACATTTGCACCCAGCCTATTCAAACAGGCCTTGACAAGGAGCATGAGAGCACATTTAAATACCAGTTGCATTCATTCCCCGGGATCAAAACAAATGAAACTTCACATTACAAGATGACTCACTATCTATAAATATTTGTTTTGCACTGAAAAACAGAGAACATGGCAACAATACCCCTTTGCAGGTGAGCAGTAGCAAAGATAGAACCAAAACCCTAATGAAATAAGGATGTGATTTTTGTCACTAGTTACAGCTTCTGTGCGTTAACCTTCCTTCCAAGTGATCTATTTGCATGTCCATTTTTAAGGAAGTTACTTAACAAATTTAATAAGAGATTTGGACAGGTTTTTTTTTTTTGTCATTTCAGTGTTTTACTGTCACTAGTTTAACATAAGTGACTGTGAAGACAAAACCAGAAACACTTTGGGGCAAGTTATTCCTGTCTCACTCCCCCCAGGGGACTAACAGGTAGCTTTCAGATGCCACTGAAGATGAAGAAAATGCCACAATAAATGCATTTAATTTTGGCACAGTCAATAATAACTATTTTATATTAGCACTGTATTTTTACAGGAGGGAAAGAATAACAATGGGACCTCACTTCACAAAGCAACTGGTGAGCCTCAGTGGGCACGACAGCACGTGTAGCTGCTTCACAGATCTCAGTGATGTGGTCAGGAGGTGTCCAGCAGTGCCACACAAGTCCCTCCCAGGCACCACGTAAGTGCAAAGCTTCCCCTTGCCGTGCCCACTGATGCACTCCGTGCTGCTGTTCTTCTCTGACTGTTACGTGAGGACAGCTTACCCAAGGCAAGACCTTTGAGGATGCCTGCCAGTAGGAAGCAGAGCCTTATCTGTACAGATTACTTTGATGTCAGACATCTAGAGCATCTTTGGTGTCACCATAAAAAGGAAAAACAAAGAAAACCTCACTCCTTAACTCAGGGAAGTTCAAAAAGGAAAAAAAAAAAACGACCAACACAGTCAGTTAAAGCCAACTTGTATGCAAATACATTTGCAATCATACAGACAAGTAAGAAAGGCAGCAGAGAGCTGACCCAGTGAGATTCCTATACACTCTGCTCTGCTGAGTCACTGTCATACCTCAAATTGCCCATTTCTAAAGACAGAGTTATGGAAAAAGCATTTCTATGTTTTTTCTCACCAGGTATATAAGAGGGAACTTCACCCACTCCTCCCAGAGTGGTAAACACAGTGGTTTTCAGATTACCCATGCTGTTCTAAAACCTGTGCTGACATTTCCCTGCTTGCCTTATGCAGCATCTTTCAGCTCCTTTCCAGACTGTACAGTCAAAGCACTAGGTGACAGCTCAAGCTCCAACTCCCCCATTGATGAGAGTAAGATCTTTATCTCAACTGAAGGCCCTGTATCCCCATCAGTAGATGTCTGCAACTCCTACTTCCACTACAATATGGAAATCTGGTGGCAACACCCAAGGAATCAAAACTAAGGAAGTTGTTTTACTCTCTCCTGTGAAGTTCTAAGGCTTCATGGTTAGTTATTTGTAAATCTGAGCCTGCAAAACAGCCCTGCTCCATGGCTCCCTCCCCTACCTTCAGGAAGATGTTACATTCAAAAACAGTTACTCCTGCTGCAGTACACACAGACAGCAACTCTATCTCATACAGTATATCAATACTGTTTTCCAACTCTGAGTTTGCTATGTGCTGACAGAGAACACTTGCTCAGCTAGAAATGATTTCAAGCACCCACCAGCAAAAGAAAATTACCTGCAAAGGCTGATTCTCAGGGATGGGATGGGTTTTGGATAGCTTAACCATCTCTTTTATCTGGTAGATAGCATAAGCTAAGGTGACCAAAGGAGAAGAGCTGATGCCCCAGGCAGGCTTGTTCACATCCTCCTGTTCCTCTTGGTGTTTTGTTTTCTTCAGAGGCAGCCTGGGCTCAGTCCGAGGCATGACATCTTCTGACTGTTGTTGTACAAGGTCAATAGTTGCTATGGGAACAGGACTGGAAGGCACTGGGATCCTTTCTGCCAGCATTGTCTTTTCTGAAGTTTAAAACAAAGTAATCACCAGCTAGAGCCAACAGGCATTAGAAGAACCCACAAAGCAGGCAAAGCACACAGTGATTCTGCTATCAGTGTGCCTATCACTGTACTGAAAGCAGAACACAGGCACAGCTAGCCAGGAGCCAGACACACTGTAACCTAATTAGGGAAACACTACATGGATGGTGACCCTATGAGCAAAGCTGCTCTGCAGCTGCAGAGAGGTGTACAAGCTAGCTGCAGGAGGGGCTGGTGAGCACAAAGCAGTCCATTTGCTCCCTGTCAGCTATTAGAAATACGGTACCTGGATGTTTAGAAGATGGTGTAAAGTCTCATCAGACCTTCTGACAACCTGAAATAGTACTCAAATTCCCTGAAATACCATAATAAAATGCATGTCGTGATCCTACGCAGTGTGCCTTACAATCCTGAAGAGCCAGAGTATTTATAGAGGAAAAATAATTAAACAAGAGTGTCAGAAACCATTGGATACTTTAAGTAATAGCTGTATATTGTCTGTGAGCCTGTGAAGAATACATACCGTACGTGCTGAGAAAATACTCTGTCCAAGCAGAAGGATTTTACCAATTAAAAAGATCTTGTTCTCAAAATGATAAAATCAGATTTTGTTCACAGACTCATAGAGAGCACTGGGTATTTTACACAATGCCTGGACATCCCCTGCTAAAGGAGAAATGAAGAGGCCAATTCTGCACACACTTAACCACTCACATTGTTCTACTCATCCAGCTGGTACTGCTGAAAGTGACCAAATTACTGGCATACTTAAAATTAAAATACTCATTCTTAAGATGGGGAGAGTGAGTTTTCATTTAACACACAAGACTGAAACAAGCTAGAGAGAATACACCATCAGGATGAAACTATGGTTTTGCAGCTTCATGTATAATTAACCAGAGCTAATGGGAAACTGAAACAGAAAATAACCTTCTTTCTACCTTTTCATTTTTCTCACTATCGCTTGAATAAAGGTGAATAAATATTTGAACACCTCAGTAAAGGCAACTTGATAACTAGTCAAGGACAAGTCTTTAACACTCCAGCTAAAGGAAGACAAATTTTTACTGCCTACAAAAACTCATACCAGTAAGAGATGTTTAGGTAAAAAAACTGTTTAACAACTCACAATGTTTCAGAATCATGCCACAGTTCTTTTGTCTTTGTAAGAAATACAAATCCTTAACTTTGCATTAAGTTTTTCATTTCTCATTAAGTTTTTCAGTTCTCTAACAAAGGTAGAGATGAAAAATTCAAGTTCCATCTGCGGGGAGATTTCGGAGGCCCGAACAGCACTGCCACAGCTATAAAAGCTGCTGTCCTCTGAAGCCATCTCTACAATTTCTGGTGTTTCCCTCCTATAGATACACAAGTAGTCAAAATGCTGCACTTCTTAACACCAGCAACATACCTCAGTTTCTACCACTGCTGAGGAAAAGATTTCTCACTCACTATCAAACTGTTCAACTAAGACCTCAGCAAGGACACCAAACAAAACTAAAGCTGCAGGGAATTATCTTTAGAGGTGACCCTTCCATCCATATTTTAGCAACAGGAATATTTACCTTCTTCTTCACTAGGGACCAGCATCCACTGGATCAGTGAAAACAGAAGAAGAATCACTAAACAAGCCATTCCTATTCCTCTGAATGTGGCAGCAGGACCTGTAACGATAGATATTTCTTAAACTGAGAATACATTCAACTAGGAAAATAACACCAGATGAATCAGCATTACACACTCTGGGTATCTGTTGACCTGTGTAGACTTTTAGAAGCTCATTGGAATATGCTTTCTTCTCCCCATACTTCTTCAACAGGTATTGCAAAGGCCTTTTAACAGAATAGTTATGCTCTCATTTGTTCACCGAGAGGCTGCACAGTATCATCCTTGTCTCTCACAAAGGATTCCTTTGTCTTAAGGATCAGGTTGTAGGCTTGCCCACACGATCCTAAAAATATCCAGGCATAACATACAATTTAATCCATCTTCAACACTGACAGAACAAGGCTGTAAGCAACCTGCTCTGAACTCGGCACTGATCCTGCAATGAGCAGGGGCCTGGACCAGATGCATCCTGAAGTCCCTGCCAGCCCAAGCACTTCTATGACACCACAATTTACACAAAGCATTGTGCTCTTTAAAGCGTAATAAGAATTTATACGTAAATACATTTTAAGCCAGGAGCTCAGTAAAACCAGAATTTCAACAATTACAACTAAATTCTTTAATGTGGTTTTTCCTTACCAAAGTAGTTGACCAAAACCCCTCCAACCATAGCCCCACATCCTCTGCCCAGGCCCAGGTGAAGGCCCTGCAGGATGCCCTGGGCCGACGTCCTCAGCTCCGGGGGCACTGCTGCACTCAGGTAGGAGATACAGGCTGCCCATATGGCTGCGTGCGTGACACCTGCAGAGAGGGAACAACGTGAAGAGGACGGGGTCCCCAGCACACCACACAGCTGTTAAGGGAAACAAGAAGAGCCCTTCCCTGCCCAGTGCCTGCAAAGCACCTATCTACTGCTGGTGACGCACTGCTGGCAAGCAAGCCATGGGGAGATGTGAGGGCTCCTCATCCTGCAGAGGCTGTCAGTGGTTTTTTCTCCCTCTCAGATGACCACATTTAAGAGACAGGCCCTAGGAAGTCTAAATAATGTGCTTTGAAAATCTTTCTGCCAGACTCCTCATCCCTCCAGGCGTCACCAAGGCACAAGGAGTGTTATAAACACTCCTTTTTCTTCCCAGAAGGAGAGCTAAGCAGAGAGCCACCGAGCCACCAAGGTGCAGGACGAAGCTGGAGCTCTCTGTCTCTGCCACCTGCCTGGTGGCTGTCTGGGCAGCAAGGAGGAAGGGACAGGAAAAAGCTGGAAAAGCAAAACACTCCTGGAGCATCACACGTTAAATAAGCCTGAACTATTTTGCCACCCTCAGAATGAGTGGGAATATTTATTCCTGTTTGAGTGATATTAAAAATAGTAATCACAGCTTGCCGATGCCTAAGCTCTGCTGCCTCATTGTAATAAAATGTGTTGGCACAACTGATGACTCAGTCAACATGTTTCTGTCCCCTGCACTTGACTTATTAAGGAATAGTCGGACACTCAGTAATTACTTCTTCATTTAAGCTGGGGGCTCTTCAGAGAGAGACAATGCATCAGTTGATAATATACTTGCACAGCAACTTCTGCTCAGCTGTAAAATTACTACCAGCTTATGAGCCTGATACCACTCAGGTCTGCTCAACGTCCAAGAGGCTGCAGAGTTTTTCCATTCATTCCAAATCTGAAGAAAAATGTCACAGTTTTGGGGTCTGCAGTAAGTTAACTACATCAAAGACAGCAGAGCACAGAAAGCCCCCTTTTATACACTGCAGAGCCAGCAGTACATCATCTGGTTGAAAAGACTGACATTAGGATGAGTGCATTCTACCCACCCATTTACAGTTCAAGGGCTTTGAACCTCACAGGTTTTCCATGGAAAAATTTAAGACCCACTGAATATCAATCTTCTCTTAATACAAATGCACACAGGCAATCAAGAAATGCCCCAATAACAAAGCAGAGTTAATCTAGTAGAGATAACAAGCTCTTGTTTTACAAACTACGTTTTACAGTTAATGTAAAACATTCAATTTTACCAGCTGTTCAAGAGTAAATCAAGTGATAAAGCCAGGCAAATCAAAACCACACTAGAAATTGCTTGAACCAAGAGGCACGATACCTCTGTGTTTGCCTGCAAACAAAAGGCTGTACTTAACCAGCACCTTGTTGGATGGTTTCACCTCTGCGGGGAGATCCAGGCAGAACACAGAGTTCTTATTTCCTCTGAAAATAAAGCCACCCTTTTAATTCAGTTTATCTTACTGGTCTCTCAAGGTTCAGTGTGTGTACATTATTAATGTGATTTTGTTATGATTATTATTTATAGATCAGTGACTTTTTGGAACAGGTTTTACAGCAGAAAGAGGCCGGCTGGGATTACTGCTGAGCACATTTCTTTTAACAATTTCTGTTAACAATAAACATATTTTGACAGTATGTATTAAAACCACTAGCCATCATTTGACCACCTGGACTCTGACAACAACAAGGGCAACAACCCCAGTGTTATGCTCAGAGAGATGTTTAGCAAACAGTGCACTTTCCATACAAACCCACAGCAGAAAATATTGGGACACAAATTAATTCTAAGAGAGATCTTCCCTAATGATGGCCAGTGCAGGATTTGAGCTGTCTGCTCTCCAGACAGAGCCCTGTTGCAGAAGGCAGCACCCAGAATAGTGCTTGCTGGAGTTTGTTGGGTAACCACCATGTGAAAATTGTTCATTTTCAGGTTACTGAAAATGTAAATCGTAGTTTTGTGCACAGCAGAGGTTTCCTGAAGCAACTTGGTTAACTAGCATAGCTATTACCCAGGAATTTAGACCATCACCCTGAAAAAACCTGAGCAATAAGCTGCAGGTAGCTAATACCTTAAACTTCATCTGTTAACTGCAAAACAAACAAGACTGCTCGCAAGTTCAGGCTGACGGTCTGTATTTACTGTGAGTATCTACCTACCACAATGATTTGACATTTTCAGGCCTAAGATCCTGTTTTCATACACTGCACATACAAACAAACTCTATAGATTCAAAACTGTGACATAAGAGCTGAGCTGAAGTCTCCTCCTTTCGCTGCTTGAGAATATAATGCACGTGCAGAGTTCTCACGGCCCTGGTTACACTGGTAGCAACCAAAAGTGCTACGTGGCTCTTACTGCCATCAACAGATGTGGTCTTCAGAGTCATCTTCTAGAAATCTCTCCATGCCCTTCAGCACAGCATGTGGGAATAATCCTCTCTGTATTTCAGAAGCTCCATAAGAAGAAAAATAAATACAAGAGTCAGCTGAAATTGTTGTTGACCTCAACATCCTTTCAGCTGACTGTTCCAGAGCTAGCACAGAATCTGACATCCTCCTGAAGGAAGAGTAACGTCTGAATGCTGCTAGGACTCCACTGAGGGATTTAAAAGACCTACCAACTTGATGCAGTCACATGGCACACGTGGTACCCACACACTCTGCACAAGGAAACCTTTTCTTGCTTTTCGATACTTGCACCCTCACATACACAAAGCAACCACAACTCTTGCCTCTGCCGACAAACTCATGTAATAAAGAGAAGCTCCCCCCTCACCAAACTTCACAAAGGTGTCACCTCTTACCTCTACAGACACATGCAGAAAGTAGAGGATGTGGTAAATGCTGCAGAAGAAATAATGAGTCAGAAAGAGAAAGACCAGTAAGAGAGGGGAGGGGAAGAGATTCAGGGGGCAGGGAACGAAAAAAAAAAAGCCAAGAGTAGTTTTAAAAAAAAATGAACTCGTTCTATCATTGAGCAAGACTGAATGAGATTACTGCAAGGTAACGTATGTGGTAGGAAGGAGGTACACATGTACTGTACTGCAGGGCTTCACTGATGCTAACACAGCAAGGCAGATGCAGGCTGAGACATGCACTTGAAACACAATGAAGTCACAGGCTGGTTTTGGTTTTTCTATGTATTACTTTTAGCTTTCTCCTTTTTTGGCTATATATAGCTGCAATGTTTTTTTTTAGTTCTTGTGTTTTTTTGCAAAAAGCAAGATTAACCCAAGTGTACATGATTCAACAGTGGCTAGATTGAGATAAAAGCTGGCAGATAAATGTGTAAGAAAGTATTATTCTGCAGGGATTTTTCCTTTTCTTAGAAGGAACCTTCTCGCATTACTCCAGATTACAGCACACAAAGAAACAGAATAGATCCCCTGTAGCCTTGCTGTAAAAACAAACCTACACAATAAACAAGACAACCTGAAATTTCAGAAGAATAAGTTCCAAAGGTAAAGACATTATTTCTCAGCCCTGAGCAGAGGATGTTTCCAGGGTCAAACTTACTGCTGGATTGCTGAGACTACAAGCTCTTTCCCTGTATCTGGAGCTCAACTATCTTCAGAATAGGATTACTTACACAGTAATATCCAAACCTCCGTATTCATCTTTTGCCCCCCCCCCGGTGTTTAAGCAGGAAGAGTAATTACAACACATGCACATTCTTCATGCTCTTTGTCACATTTTAATACCTAGTGTGACAGATGAGGCAATTCAACTGTTGTGGTTTGGGGGGATTTTTATATCAAAATTCAGAACCTTGCTGTTACAGCAGACTGGTACAGCAAACACATTACAGTGGCAGGCAGGGAAGGAGATGGGATGCACATTTATTTTGGTGTCTGTAGGAATCTATGTGGTGTTCACCAATGGCACCTCAATTAAGTTAAATGTTCACTGACAAAGACTTCTGTCCATACAGCAGAAAAAGGTAGCACAAACTCAGATCGTTCTACACACAGAAAATAAAAACTTTTAAGTAAAAAGTGTGGAAGATATAAGCAGTACTGTATGAAATCACAATACTGGCTTTAACAAAGATTGTTACGTTATTTTTAAAGGCAAGGAAAACACTCTCTGCATTTCAACCAGCCATTCTCTGGCGGGCCTACAGACACAAACAGTTCAGTATTCTTCACATACTGACAGAACAGAAAGGAAAATAGTTTAGATTCTTCTTGGTTTTGAGGAGTAGTACCCAACACAAAGACAGGAAAAAATGCCATAAAATGCAAGTGAGAACAATGTATTCTTTAAAACTATAACAAAGGCCTTACAAACTTCTTTAAGGATGAGACTTGCAAACAGGGCTTGACTTACTTTGCACAGACCACACCTCTGTCCTTCCCATTACATCTGCTAAAGGGCAACGATCTTAAAGGTGTTCTCTTAGCACTGATGAAGCTACAGTGAGAAATCCCTCTCCAGCCATTAGAAGATTCAAGTCTGAAGTACTGATCAAAAAATGCCCCTAAAAAACAGCTGCAGAACAGTTTAACAGAGACAGCGACCCGGTAGGTTCTTGTCCTTCTTTACCTTTTCCCACAGCATCCTTTAAGTACTGTGACCTTTTGCATGTAATGAAGTTGGTGCTCAACCACCAAACAGGATCTGCAGGTGTGCACCCAGCTCATGCTCCCTCTCTTTGTTTAGCTAAAGGGCGTGTTGGCCCTGCACAGTTCTGCTTGAACCAACAGCCAACAGTGCACAAATGCAAACCCGCCCTTCTGACGTCAAATACTTTCCAAGATAAACAGCAAAGTTCTATAAACCTGTGTTGTCTGGGATACTTGTAGTCTCAGGAAAAGCAGAGAGAGAAATGCCATGTTCTTACTTAAGAAGTACAATTTTTCAGTTTGGCTGAAAACTAAACAAACCTAAGCATAGGAACTCATACCAAAAAGCTGCAAATGCACTCTCACCTTGAAGTACTTCCATCGGGAGAACTGTCCAGGCATTTTCCAGATAGGAGATGTAAATGTAGCGGGCAGTATTGCAGGCAAGACCGATATAGAGCACTCTAGAGGAATGAAAAAAAAAGAGAAGTCAAAGCAGTTATCATTTTCCATTCTTGCTTTGTAACAGTATGCCTTGCTGCTTCAGAAAGCAATGACATACGCACAGGCTTTGCTGGTCCAAAGCATTTGTTTAACACAACTCTGAGTCCTGCACCTGCACAGGAACTCTCCTCTTGCTCACTCCAAACACATATTCAGGACAAGGTTCAAGTTAAGACTCTCTTCAAAATCCTAATAGGAAGAAACAGCAGACAGGTCTGCAGTGACGCAGGGCTTTGAAGTCATGTAGTTTCATGCCATGCTCTGCATGGAGTTCTACTTCAGAGAGACCATTTCTAAGCACACTCAGCAACCCTTCCTAGCAATCTTGTTTTCAACTCATTCAGAGACTAATTATTGCAGTTTAACAAAAGCAAGGTGCAGGTTTGTGTTAGATGAATTATTTTACCCCAATTAATACAAGTTTATAGCCCCGGTATCTGCAAACTGCTCAGAACTCCCCCAAAAAACACATCCCACAGAAGCAATATGGTTTGTAACAACACGCCTCAGGATAAAACTTAACCATCCTGTTGAAAAGCAGCAGATGCTGCATCTCAGAGTGAAGGGAAGAAAAAGGAAAAAAGCTCGTTTCAGTTCTTAAACAGTGAAGGACAGAAGCTAATTTTCACAGTTCATTACCCATTGAATCTGATGACTTTTTACTTCCAGTCTTCAGATTTAGCTTCCAGGTTGCATATTCAGCTACCTTTCTCTTGACAGAGATTTTAGGAGAGACTGACTCCACTCAAAATGTGATTTAGCTTGGGAAAAAACACATGACTGCAACCTCAATAAATCCCTAAACATGGGTTTCCCGGTTGGCTCCTGGTTTGGCCCAAGTGATTTAAATGCAATTAACACGTAAGCACTGATACTGAGAAAGAAATTATTACTCTTTGTGTCAGTGTTTAATTAGTTGTCCCACAAATGCACAGCAAAGTTGAATTCAGTGGTACAGAGCCACTGAAAAATCTGGAGAGATGCAATCATAAAACTGCAGGATCTTGACAACGCTGGAAGGCTCTAAATAAATGTGTTGACAGCTACAATATCAGTGCCATCATTTTCATTGTGTTAGCTACATCAGAAAGATTTAAAATCACAAAGACGGGTCTAAGCCTTTTGCAACAACATGAATTTACAAAGACAATATAGTTTACTTTCATTAAGTTGGATTAAGCTGTGCAAGTTTGCAGATACTGCAACGTCTGCACCCCCCTCGCCACAAATTTCACCTATCCCTTCAGCTCACATCCAGTAACAGTTCCTTTCATAACCTCAGCTCCACGTAACCATGATGTATAATCACACTTCTGAAGCATATTAGCACATGCACTACAGAAGGAAAGCAAAGCTAAGAGGTTTGTAGGCTCCCTTCATCCTTCCTTTAGGATGGCCTCCTGCCACCTTATCTTCACTTTTTTTTTTAGCAAAAACTTTGCCAGTCCAGCAAGAAGTTCCCTCCTTTCCTCTCAAGAAGTTCTGTGATGGCCAGACTGCAGGTGACAGCAGGCCTGCTCCAACCTTACACCAGCACCACCAGCACACTCAGCTACCTGTGCTTTTCCACAGTGCTACACCTACAACCAAATCTGAACTAAGAATGCTATACGAGCACGTTAGTTATGTTCCACCTCTTGATTTATTAGGATATGGATGGAGTTTTAGGTGAATTGCAGTTACTTGTACGAAGATCTCTCTGATTATGCTGTTGGAAGGGCACATCATATGAGAACGTGTATGCGTTTATGGAATCTTTTCAAAATTGCTTACAATAACCACTCAGGCTCTTTATGAGACCTAAATGGATAACGTAAACAGCTACTTCTCACGAACCCTATTTGCAGTATCCACAGAGACAGCATGTTCAATTTACAGGTTAAACATTTAAAGCACTGGATCTATATTTGTGTGAAGGAGTCTAAGCTGTTAGCAGCCACAAGCAGCGGGCTCCACCGCCCATCAAGACTTGCATGCTGGAATTATGGTCAGACAAACACACTCAAGCAGAACCTCAAAGAGCTTATTTTCAGAGGTTAACATCCTCCTCCTAAATACAGTGGCAGCTGAGTGCTCCTACACAGGATGCTACTCAGAACTACTCAGAAGTGGTGTCCAAATATTTGACAGACGGTTCTGTGTGTTTTCCCTCCTACTATCCCCTCAAAGAATTTGAGCCCTTCACCACATTGCCTTCTTCCACTTTTTTGTGGGAGGTGGTTGGAGGCAAAGCAAAAAAAATAAATAAATCTCTCTAGCATCTGGGGTCTTTCTTTCCCCTCATGAACCCATACAACTCCAGAACAGCTGCCTAGCTGCACCCAGTCACCTGGGAATACACCGCTGGAAGCACCAGCTGCATGCCTAACATGCACCCACGTGCAATGTGCATGTGTTTGAGCAGGAAAGCTAATGGAGATAGAAATAAGGCATTATATCAGCATTTATTCAGTATGGTCGTGCTTAAAATGCCTGGACGGTAACCTCGGTAGTAGTTAAAGCAATCTGTGAAGCCAGAATCTGAGCAACCCAATCCAGCTGAGGATATTCACTGCAGGGGAGTTGGACTAAATGGCCTCCAATCCTTCAAGAACATGGGGAGCAGCTGACCTGCTAACACATACAGTGGTTGAAACAGAAAGCCTCACAAAGCTAAAAAATGAACACTGAGCTTGTATTGGACATGGGTTCAAAGTTCATTTGAGTTCTACAAAAGACACTTCTGTCACTGTGACAACACAAGCAACTTCACTAACCCTGCCTGCCTTCAAAGAATTAGGACAGGAAGGCAAGATTGAATGATAATGTTCAAAGAAACACTGCAGAAAGATTGTCTACACCTATCATTCTAGCAACTCAAGAGGAAGAGTGCATATACATTTTTAATTTACTGACATAAATCAACAGAAAGCGAGATAACCTTAGCACTTGAGTCATCTTACCTCAAGTCAAGCAACCTATGATATAATTGAAATACTCTGTGAAATATTCACAGCTTGCCATGGATTGTTATTTCCTACGAGACCTTGCATCAGAATTGCCATAAACATGTAACTTTTTGCATGCTAAAATGGCACACAAGGAATTTTGAAGTGACACAGGAAGAAAAAATACATTCTGAGAGCTTTGTAGCTAAGATGGCTCCAAGAAGGATGTGCAGTTAGAGGCTATTTTTCTTACTATTACCAGAAAGAATACCAGCAACTAGGCAACAGACATATACAGAACACTCAAAGAGCATGAACTATGAATTCCTATCAATGGTTTCATGCATCCAGAGAAGGGCAACAAAACTGTGAAGAGTCTACAGACACAAGTCTTACAAGGGAGGGAACTGGGATTGTTCAGTCTGGAAGAGACTCAGGGGAGACCTTATCACTCTCTATAGATACCTTAAAAGTTGTAGTGAGGTGGAGTTGACCTCTTTTCCCAGCTAACTAACTACAGGACAAGAGGGTATAGCCTTAAGTCGTGCCTGAAGAGGTTCAAGTTGGATGTTAGGAAGCACTTCTTCAAGAAGAGTGGCGGAACAGGTTGCTCGGGGAGGTGGTGCAGTCACTGTCCCTGGAGGCACTCAAGAAAAGGGGAGATGTGTCACTCAAACATGGTGGTAATGGGTTGATGATTGGACTAGATGATCCTTGTAGACTTTTCCAACCCTAATGATTCTATCATTCTAAGTTTTTAGACTAAAAAGTGAAAGGACACCTGGAAAGAGACTTCTCCAACTGTGATGACTAAATATGAGTAAGCATCAGATAATGATAAAACATGACTAACGTGCTTTTCTCAGGTACAATTATACAGAATGTTGTATCATTGCAAGTACAAGCCAATATTTTAACAACTTAACACTGAACTTGATTTCATAGGCTTACCAGTGCAAAGGAAAAATGAAAAACAGTTAACCTTGTGTGTCACCTTTCCCTTTAAAGTCCAGTGGGCTTATTATCCCTCTCCCTACCTCTTATGTCATCTTATTCACAAGTCTATCATTTTTTTTGGATTTTCTTTCTCTATTGAAGTCTAACCCTGAATCTTACACTACAGCAATATAAATGGAACAAACATACCCAAAGCTAACTCTAGCTGTCACAATTGTGATCTAATCTTACCATTCCTCCATCACCATATCCTTCCTCCAGTCTTTGCACACAAGACGCCACATTTTCTCAAACTAATTGTTGTTACTTTCAGAAATTAAACTGACTCAAAGCAAAGATACTTCTCAGTTTAAAGGAAAGAGCAACAACAACAACAACAAAAAAACATTTCTTTGGTATCCAGTTACCATGCTAAGTTTCTCAAACATTTATAGCAGAGATCAAATCAATCAAGGAAATTCACTAAGAATGATAACAGCAAATGAAAACAACAAAAAAAAAAGTAAAAAAACACAATAGAATGTACAAAAACAGTGCCACCAGCTTTCACCAAACATCTCAGTGATTGTGATTACAAATGGGACAATTGGAAAAGATATGCTAACACCACAGAGAGCTCTACGCTCACTCGCATAGAGCACATACAAAAACAACTTTATGACTTCATCAACTCAGATTCACCACTGCCCTTCCTCCTCAAAGCTGTAAAGAAAAGAGACTTACAATATGCAGAAATTAAGTTACTTCTGAATTGAGAGAAATACAGCGTTCAGGAATAATACAAGCTAAAAGTAACCAATTTCACTTTAACGTGGCAAAAAAAAAGTATGAGAAACTATCTAATTTCAGTAGCTAACACATGCACTTGCAACTACAGGAAGAGAACAAGGAACTGAACTTGTAAGCAACACTACCAAGCTGCAACCTCATTCTGCCAACACCCTGAGCCTGATTACAAGTGCATGCGCACAGGAGGTGCTCACCTCACTGCTTCATCTGACTGCTCTCCCCTCTCTGCAGGCAAGTTACACCTATGCAGCCTACTGTGGGGGCAAAGACTACTCCCATAAGGTGAAGTGAGCGAAGTAGGAGGATTCCAGAACGCTGCTACTCACAGGAGGAAATTGTAAAATAATATTTCAGAACACACGATCCTTGAGTAGGAGGCAATCCATCAAGATTTCTAAGGGAGTTCTCCATGAGTAAGCTAGGAAACATCTACAAAAGGTTATGATGAATAACACACACACTAACGTGGAACTGAAATGGTAAGGAAGTGCTGCAGCTTCGTTTCCAGTTCCTAAAATGATAGTAGGAATGCCTCCATGAGGCACCTACATAACTGAGCAGGACTTGCAACTTTTTCATGCAAATTTCACTTTGTAATGGAAGGTCAGGCTCAAAATTTACCTTCTTAAAAATGTACTCATATGTAGTGATTTAATAGCTGCTAACATCTCCTTACCTGATGTGGCCAACTAGCTCAATCAGTTTGTGGCTGAAGAAGTAAGCAGTCAGCTCAGACACGTGACTGAGCACAGAGCAGACTCCAAAGAGAGTGGTGGTGCCATTCAAATCTTCCAAGTGCCAGTAGAGAAAGGTGAACACAAAGCCATATCCAAAGCCCATGAACCACGCCACGAAGAGCACTGAGCCATACTGGATGCTACATAGCAGTTTTATTAGGTCCCAAAAACTGAAAGACTGTGACTGGCTCGTACTGGTTGTAGGAGTGTTGTTGGAAGATTCGCTGGAGGCATTTCTGTCCACCTGTGGTATTTCCACCTCTTTTCTCTTATTTTCATCTTGCTTGAAGTGTGTATAATGAAAGCGAAACTGGGTGGCCACAATTAATGCCATTGTCATCAGAACACCAAAAACGATGAAGACTACTCTGTAGTTCTTATATTCAGGAGCTTTACACCCTTGACCTTCAATGGCAACTTCTATATGGGTATAGTCGATGCCGATTCCCACAGACAGCATGGCCAGCCCCCAGCCCAGAGACCCCCACATACGCTGCAGTCCGTACCGGTCCCTGTGTTTGCCAAGGTACTGCAGAGTTACTGTGTCCACAATAGTAACAGAGGAAGCACTGAAAAATTCTCCTATTATGACAACCAGCAGAATGAGCAGGAAGATGGCTTCTACTTCTTGTTGATCATAAACCAGCATGGCTTGGTCAGAAGGCATCAGCTTGGCAGTGGTGGTAGCTGGGGAGGTGCCTGGAGTCACATTCCCCGGTGAGGTGGTGAAAGCAGTGGTGTTTTGCAAAATAAAATGAGTACTGTTTTCCAAGGCAAGCTCCACATCACTGCCCTGCGTAGGTAACAGAAACGTTACTTCAGGAGCAGCAGTTCCTGTAGCTCCCAAAGTGACCGGCCTGGAAGTGAGCAGGTCTCTCTTCCCACGAACTTTTGGGGATGTGGTACTCACGGTCATTAGCAGAGATGACACGGAGGTGTTTTGTGAAAGGGTTGTTAAAAGGCTGCTTGCATTGGTGGGATGTGCTGGGGGAAGGCCCTTTGGTACACATCGTAAGGTGGCTGGTCTAACAAATCCGATCCCTAGGTTAAACAAAACCCAGCATAAAAGTGAGAAGAGAAGGACGATCTTCCCCTTCTTGAAGCGATCTGCTACCACTCCCCAGAAGGGAGCGCTGCAAAACTCAATAAAGTACCTGATGCCCACCAGAAGTCCACTCTGGCTGGGTGACATACCCAGCTGCTTGTAATACACAGGGAGCAAGGGGTAGAGAGAGCCATATGCAGAATAGAAGAAAAAATAAAAGACCTTTGAGATCAGAAGATCATTGTTGATTTTGACGCAGTGCTTTTCCAACCAGTCCAGCTCTTCGTCTGGGACAGTGGTTGTCTCTGTTGAAGGGGATTCGTTCTGGGGATGTGAATCTTGATCCTTGGAAACGCCATTGAAAGGATCAGCAAGCACATATTTTCTCTTCTGCTCTTCTTCATCGTCAGTTAAGATGGCAACCTTATCATCAGCTGCCATGGCTTACCGCAAGCATCCAATACTTGGTGCACTCTCAAGGAACCAGGGCTATCCTGTAAACAAATAAAATATAACATGATGAAGGTGCCACACTGGAACAGGCCTGATGTGCCAGTAACAAAGGACAAACATGGCTTCTTTTTTTTCCTCTTTTGTTAAAGTGACATTCTTGAGCAATAAAAGCAGTATCAGGGCAGGGAAGGGCATTTGCTTAGATTACTGGTGCTCAGTAGCATTAAGAAAAATGAATTTTATGAACAATGCTGTGACCTGTTGTTCTCCCAACAGGTTCTTTCATGCTTAGGAAAGAGAATACTTTGTATATTCAAAGCTACTGTGGCAATTAAGTGCTATTTTAATTTCTCTATGAAATGAAAGGCTAATGACAGAGGTTAACATTCACACATATTAAATGCATTGTTTCCTGCTGGTCCAAGGAACGCACAACAGCTGACAGGACAAGCCACAGATACCTCTAAAAGCAACAGCCCATTAAAATACTCTAAACCTTACACAGCTAAGCATTACATGAGTGTAATAATACCACCACTATGATCCCAAACTCTCCTGAGGTTTCTGCTTCTCACACTTAAACATCATTTGTATGGGATACCACCTGCAAGGACCTCTGGTTTCACTTAGGCAGAAAAGGTTACATAAAAAACTTAGAAGTGTAAATATTCATGTGTCAAGGTCAGAAGTTAACCAAAGCAATGCCCGCACATGCACACGGAATGTTTTTTTCCTCCAGTTGCTCTAAAAAAAACTTCAGAGACTTTCGATTTAAAATAAACAAACACAAAGCTTCAAATATTAGACAGAACATTCTATTTAAGTTATTAGAGCAGTCAAATGTGAACACATCTCCTTGCTCTTCCCTGTTACCGTCAAAAGCCACCCAAACCCAGCAGCTGTGTTGCCAGCTCCTGTAATTCCCAGTTCAGCCAGCCACTTACATCTGACAGCTGGAAGGACTGTGGGCTTTTAGCTCAATATGCTTGCTCATTTCTGGCCCTCTATCCATAAAACAAGTCCTGCTAACAAGTAAATTAGATCAGCCGCCATCCGTGCTTTTCTTTTTCTTTAAGCCTTGCCTCGCTTTGACAGCAAAAACTCCTGAACTGGTGCAGAGCCCCACTTACACCACTGGGATAAAGCAGGGGAATGGTTGTTGTTCCTGTCCGGACCAAAGCAGTACACACTCACCTGCTTACAGCAGCTTGCCTACCAGCTGCACCAAAGCTTTTCAGCATTCCTTCTTCCAGAACAAACTTCCCCCTGCAGGCCCCATGACAAGATCAAACTCCCTCTTAACCACCTGGAAATCAAGACAGCCTCTCCCCAAGCACAAATGAGAATTACCCTAATTTGAATGCAGCAGCCATCCATATCTCTATATATAAACATAAAATCACATGATTTCATATCAACTATAAAAAATTACTTTAAAAATCTCCAGTATTTGATCTGGTTTTTAATTCAGCTTCCCTTCTGTATAGGAATGGGACAACCATTTTGGAGTTGCACTGCTTATGTTGCTCACCTTCTTCCCTTCCCTATGACTTCCAGGTGCCACAACATCCCTCCTCTTCTAACCTGTTGTGTGCAAGCATGAATCCAACACTTGCAGCATGCTGACCAGAGCATCCTGAGTAAGAACGCTATGAAAAGTGTATTTTGTAATCACTCCAGTAAATATTTTGCCCATCCCAAGAGTGTTTCATGGAATATTATTAATAACACAAAATATACCGTTCACAAGTATGACAGCACCAAGACTGGTAGGAGCCATATGGCATTCTTTAATGTTTTGATCACCAGTTTGTTTGGGAGACGGGTTCTGAAAGTGATTTTGTGATTTTTTTTAAATTCTAAAAATAAGCAACTGGAAATGAGAGAGCCGGCAGCGTGGTATTGTTACTTAAAGTCCACAGAAACCTTACTAGTGTGTCTGGCTTTCCTTCTCTTACTCAACAAACAAACAAACAAGCAAGCCAGCCAAGGATTGAACAAGCAAGTAAAATCAATGAGATGGTAAAAAATAAAGGCCTTTTAAGAACAGGCAAGGCGTCTGCCTGTTATTTTAACCATGATCTTCAAATACTGCAGCTCTACTCTGCAAAAACCTTTGCTGATCCACAAGACAGCAGGAGGACGAAAGACAGTGCTACTGACAAGCTGAAAACAACAGAGAACAGGAGCAAGAAGAAAGGCCAAGAAAGTAAACTATTTTGGCATGAATAGAAACTCTAACTCATTCAAGGCAGAACAGAACACAAAGCTCGGGGCCTAGGGCTGTCAGTATCCTACAGTATACTCCACACCCTGGAACCATTCGTCCCAAAAACACGGAGAAAGAAACCAAAAAAAATGAACAGTGCTGACCAACAGATCTGGCAGAGGAAACAAAGTCCTGCACCTGTCAGGGAAAATGCATGGCAGCTCTGAAGGGTTAAAAACAGGCCATGAAAACTCCACCTGCCCACCAACAAAAAGCTAGATCTGGGATGGAAGAGTACTGTGAATATTTATGCTGAATCAAGCTTGATTTAATTTGTTAAGATTTGAGAATTAAATTATAGTTAGGACTCTCAAAGCAGAACTCCTAACAGCCCCAAAAGTCAGAGTTTGAACATATACTGGATTAAAACAATTAATCAAGCACACCTCAGTTCACCAGAGCACAGTCAGTCAGGAATAGCTTTAATCCATCCAGCACCTGGAAAGCTGGTTACATCCATACTGCTTCTACAAAACACTCTCCAAGAGCACAGTTTCAAAGCAGGAACAAACCACCCAGCAACACACAGCTGTAAGAACAGAGCAGGCTGGAGGGCTGACTGTGCAAATAAAGCAAAAACAGCCAACAGGTGATCACTTCTCACTTCAATTTTCCCCAGGCAGAAAACTGAGTTTGTATAGCACAAGTTCTCCTATGAATGTTTGCACGCAAATCTCATGAGAATATGTGTACGTTACTTAAAAAATAAAAAAATAAAAAAATAGTGCAGTGAAATTTTATTCAAGTTTGTCATCAGTGCTTGCTTCGCAGCAGGTCTATGCCAGAAGTAAACTTACAAATGATCTGCCTTCCACACCGAGCTCACCTCTGCCATGGCCAGGCAGCAGCAGCAGCCACAGCACTGCACTGTAGCACCGCACCTCCTCCTCAGCCCCATCCCTGCACTTAATCCCAAACACAGCACCTCTAGGCCAAAACCACGTGTGCCTGCCATCTCTCAGTATTAAACCCTGCATCCAGCAGGCCTACAAGGCCGTCACAAATGTGGCAGACCACATCTTCCATTTCCGAGTATGTTTTACCCAGGCGGAGCAGCCTGGTGCTGTCATCTCACACCAGAAAGGAGAAAGCACACAACTTAGGTGGTGACAGAATAGTGCTGGTCCTTCACTACTCATGCGTTGCTCCCCAACACCCTGGTACTCCAGGGGATACTACACAACCGTCCCCCCCCTTCCTTGCTCTCCCAGGGCCACTCCTCCTCCTCAACACAGCACCTGCCTCTGAATTCACAACACCAGGAGCAAGGCTCAGAGTGAAAGAACTCTCAGTGTTGCTGAGCATCTAACATTACCTGCCACAATTAGCATATCCAAGAAGTGAAACCACCTCGTTCTGTAGCGCTTCACTCTTGAAGTTACTTTATTTTGTGTTCCTTGGCATACACATGCTTCGTGTTTTGGTCTACGCAGGTTTCTTCCTTCTCTCAGTACGCACACAAAACCCCCACACACTTTGACATGCTTCGTCAATTAGACTGAGAGACTAAAGCATGCCTGAGCACTGCAAGAACAGGTTTATAATAGGTTTAACGCACTCGATAATAGATCTGAAGTTGCTAAGTTGATACAACAGCGGTGGCAGTGGCATTTAAAGAAGACAAGACTGCAGTCACAGCCTGGTCCGCTCCCACGTCTCAGGGTTCCCACGGCAGCCAAGTGCCCGGTGCCCAATGCCCAGCAGCAGCCGGGCCGTGCCGTGGAGCGCTGCCGCAGCCTTGCACCAGAGTGCTCCGCTCTCACCTGCGTGGGCTCGCTCCCACCAGCCGCGCCAGCACCGCCCTTCACCCGGGGGATCGTTCCGCTCTCCCTCCACAACCCGAGGGCTGTGGGAGCTCACGCACGGTCACATGGAAGTCCCTCTGCCCGCCGTTTGTTTACACCCAGCAAACAAACGCAAACAATAACCAAGCCAGGCAGCTGGCGCCTCACAACCCCCAGCAGAGGACGGCCAGACCCCGCGTACCTCTGCAACGCGGCGATGAACGGAGCGCTCCTACGGCCGGCCAGGCATCGCCGCACCGCACACACGCACGCATCCCTACGGCCGCCTTAATCACAGGACGGGCGGTGATGCCCGAGCGGGAAGCGGGCACGGAGCAGGCCCGGGGCGCGCAGCACAGCAGCGCTCGGCGCGGATAGGAGGAGAAGGAGGAGGCGGCCGAGGCCTAAGCGCCCGCATCCCGGCAGCCCGGCCCCGCGCTGACTCACCTCGCCCGGGGGCGGCTGCGCGCGGGGCGCCGGCCCGGCACCATCGCACCCCTCCT